>SNRZ01000370.1:0-25185 GCA_008729115.1 Dirofilaria repens | reverse complement strand
TTTTATTATTATCATTTTTTATTTGATCATAATTTATTGAAATTTCGGATGTATGTATTCTAAGGAAATAAATTTGCATATTTCATAGATTTTTTTGCTCATATTCTTAGCTATCATATTAATTTAATGAATCATTCCTGGAATCTCATAGATCAGATGATTCAGTTCGTTCATCAGTTATATCCAAACTATTTTCAATAAATCTTGTCCTTTTTTTTTAAATTTCAATCTATGAAAAATAAATATCATGTCTGTTTTACATATATATATATATATAACGAAGCATCAAGAAATCGAATCTTTTGAATCTCGAGAATTCTCGTCTTTTTTTTTTTGTCAACTATTTGAACGGCGAAAAGATTAAAATAGTTGAAGAGGCTTGAATGAGAATTTTGTTTGTCGAGATATTGTTGTTTTAAATAAATTCTATACTTCAACTATCATAATTTCATTTCGTAATCATCTGACACCTTCTTTTTTTAAGTTAAAATTCAAATATACTCTTTGATATGATAAAAAATTCAAATATATTCTTTAATATAATAAAAAATTCAAATATGTTCTTTGATATGATAAAAAATTCAAATATGTTCTATGATATGATAAAAAATTCAAATATATTCTTTAATATATAAATAAAAACAAATATGTTCTATGATATGAAAAAAAATTCAAATATGTTCTATGATATGATAAAAAATTCAAATATGTTCTTTGATATGATAAAAAATTCAAATATATTCTTTAATATAATAAAAAATTCAAATATGTTCTATGATATGATAAAAAATTCAAATATGTTCTATGATATGATAAAAAATTCAAATATGTTCTATGATATGATAAAAAATTCAAATATGTTCTTTGATATGATAAAAAATTCAAATACATTCTTTGATATGATAAGATAAAGTCTTATTACCTGTATTTTTAGTTGTATAAAATGGAAAAGGTATGTTATTAGATTATAATTAAAATTTCGATTACGCAATATTTTTGAAAATTTCTCATAAATTTACATTTCTTGTAATTTTCGATTATTTTTATTATTTCCTTTTTTTTTCTCACTTCCTTGCAAGAATTACTTAAATAAATAAAATTTCTTTTTTTTTTATTTATTGATTGAAATATTGAAGCATATTTTCTGCAATTCGATCAATAATTATTCAATTTCAAATATTAAATTACGAATTATTCAATTTCAAATACTAAATTACTAATTATTCAATTTAAAATATTAAATTACTAATTATTTAATTTCAAATATTAAATTGCTAATTATTCAATTTCAAATAATAAGAAATACTCCTCTAAAATTGGAATGAAAATTATTTTTCCTTTTTCCATATAAAAACTTTTGCGGATAAAAACATTACTAATTATTCAATTTCAAATTGAATAACTGAAAATCGAATTATAAATAATTAAAAATAGCTATAAGTAAGACTCTGCATAAAAGTTTTTGCTCTAAAATTGAATAATTAAAAATCGAATTACAAATAATTAAAAATAGCTATAAATATTAAAACATTTGTTTAACTTAATTTCATCTGCTTTTTTTTCATTTAAAAATGATCCATCAATTAAAAATATTTCCAAAATATTTTCTCCTATTATTATCTCATATATGCTTATTTTTTACATATAGAAATAAATTTGATTTGATTTTTATCTTATCAATTTTTCTTAATGATAAGCAAACTATTTGAAATTTTTAAATTAGAAAAAAGAAAGGAATTAAGATTAGCTCTTATCAAATTAATTTTTTTTTATTTTCTTTTTTTAAATTAAAAATTTTTTTATTTTCTAATTTACAAATATTTCTTCTTTTGTTTCATTTTTCAAGAATGACACTTGTAAGGAAATGTACTATTAAATTAAATGTTAAATAAAATAATATGAAATAATAATTTTGATGGTAAATTTTTATCCTAATTGATAACATTGCTGAAATAATTCTTTCTTATCAGAGAGATAAAAATAATTTAAAAAAAAAGGGAATATCAATGATATAATGATAAGTGATCAAATACTATTACTGTCGAAGTGTTAATATTATTAAATTTATCATTTTTAAAATATTAAATGATGCAGGGATGATTAATAAAGTCTAATTCATTAATAAATTAAAATCTATTTTAGAAATTGAGTATTACAATAAAAAGTTTAAATTTCAACTATAATAACTTTAAGTGAATAATATATAATTTGCATAGTGTCAAAGGTCATTGCCTTAATCGTTGAGCTATAATTGAAGTTTAACTTTTATACATAAAATAATGATTGACAGTATTTCCATCCATCTATGAGAATCGGACAGACATGAAATGGATGATAATTAGATCGATTGAAATATTACCAACAAAAAAAAACCAATTCTCACAATTATCAACAATTGAAAAATTTCCTTAGAGGTAAAAAAAAAAAAAAATTTGCATAATAATAGTTTAGTTTCTGCGACATGCGACATAAGCGACACAAGCGATCGGTTAGATGAGAAATCGCAAGAATTGCGATTTCTTTATTATCTATTTTGCGTCCTTCTCTCATACATTTTTTTTAAGAAAACTAACATAAAATTTAATTTATAATTTTGTTCGATAAATTTTAATTTTATGCAAAAATTTAAGTAATTAAAAAAAAAAAATGTTACCCAATAATAATATTCTTATATTCGTTGGAAAAGAATTTTGGGAAAAAAAAATTTGAATTATTAAATTTTTGAAAATTCATATGGAAAGATTGAAAGAGAATTGGAATATTTTATTATTCTTTTTTTTAATTAATTTATTGATTTCTAATTCGTTTTTTTTGACTTTTTTTCAATTAATTTATTGATTTCTAATTCAATTTTTTTGATTTTTTTCATTAATTTATCGATTTCTAATTCGTTTTTTTGACTTTTTTTCAATTAATTTATTGATTTCTAATTCGTTTTTTTGACTTTTTTTCAATTAATTTATTGATTTCTAATTCGTTTTTTTGACTTTTTTTTCAATTAATTTATTGATTTCTAATTCAATTTTTTTGATTTTTTTCATTAATTTATTGATTTCTAATTCAATTTTTTTGACTTTTTTTCAATTAATTTATTGATTTCTAATTCAATTTTTTTTGACTTTTTTCAATTAATTTATTGATTTCTAATTCATTTTTTTGACTTTTTTTCAATTAATTTATTGATTTCTAATTCGTTTTTTTTGATTTTTTTCATTAATTTATCGATTTCTAATTCGTTTTTTTTTGACTTTTTTTCAATTAATTTATTGATTTCTAATTCGTTTTTTTGACTTTTTTTCAATTAATTTATTGATTTCTAATTCGTTTTTTTTGACTTTTTTTCAATTAATTTATTGATTTCTAATTCAATTTTTTTGACTTTTTTTTCAATTAATTTATTGATTTCTAATTCAATTTTTTTGATTTTTTTTCATTAATTTATTGATTTCTAATTCGTTTTTTTGACTTTTTTCAATTAATTTATTGATTTCTAATTCGTTTTTTTGACTTTTTTTCAATTAATTTATTGATTTCTAATTCAATTTTTTTGACTTTTTTTCAATTAATTTATTGATTTCTAATTCGTTTTTTTTGACTTTTTTTTCAATTAATTTATTGATTTCTAATTCGTTTTTTTGACTTTTTTTCAATTAATTTATTGATTTCTAATTCGTTTTTTTGACTTTTTTTCATTAATTTATTGATTTCTAATTCATTTTTTTGATTTTTTTTCAATTAATTTATTGATTTCTAATTCAATTTTTTTTGATTTTTTTCAATTAATTTATCGATTTCTAATTCGTTTTTTTTGACTTTTTTTTCAATTAATTTATTGATTTCTAATTCATTTTTTTTGACTTTTTTTTCAATTAATTTATTGATTTCTAATTCAATTTTTTTGATTTTTTTTCATTAATTTATCGATTTCTAATTCGTTTTTTTTGACTTTTTTTCAATTAATTTATTGATTTCTAATTCGTTTTTTTGACTTTTTTTCAATTAATTTATTGATTTCTAATTCAATTTTTTTGACTTTTTTTTCAATTAATTTATTGATTTCTAATTCAATTTTTTTGATTTTTTTTCATTAATTTATTGATTTCTAATTCAATTTTTTTGATTTTTTTCATTAATTTATCGATTTCTAATTCGTTTTTTTGACTTTTTTTCAATTAATTTATTGATTTCTAATTCATTTTTTTTGACTTTTTTTCAATTAATTTATTGATTTCTAATTCAATTTTTTTTGACTTTTTTTCATTAATTTATTGATTTCTAATTCGTTTTTTTGACTTTTTTTCAATTAATTTATTGATTTCTAATTCAATTTTTTTTGACTTTTTTTCAATTAATTTATTGATTTCTAATTCAATTTTTTTGATTTTTTTCATTAATTTATTGATTTCTAATTCGTTTTTTTGACTTTTTTTCAATTAATTTATTGATTTCTAATTCAATTTTTTTGATTTTTTTTCAATTAATTTATTGATTTCTAATTCGTTTTTTTGACTTTTTTTCAATTAATTTATTGATTTCTAATTCATTTTTTTGACTTTTTTTCAATTAATTTATTGATTTCTAATTCAATTTTTTTGATTTTTTTTCATTAATTTATCGATTTCTAATTCGTTTTTTTTGACTTTTTTTCAATTAATTTATTGATTTCTAATTCGTTTTTTTTGACTTTTTTTCAATTAATTTATTGATTTCTAATTCGTTTTTTTGACTTTTTTTCAATTAATTTATTGATTTCTAATTCAATTTTTTTGATTTTTTTCATTAATTTATTGATTTCTAATTCAATTTTTTTGACTTTTTTTTCAATTAATTTGATTTCTAATTCGTTTTTTTGACTTTTTTTTCAATTAATTTATTGATTTCTAATTCATTTTTTTTGACTTTTTTTTCAATTAATTTATTGATTTCTAATTCAATTTTTTTGACTTTTTTCATTAATTTATTGATTTCTAATTCAATTTTTTTTGACTTTTTTTCAATTAATTTATTGATTTCTAATTCATTTTTTTGACTTTTTTTCAATTAATTTATTGATTTCTAATTCAATTTTTTTGACTTTTTTCAATTAATTTATTGATTTCTAATTCGTTTTTTTTGACTTTTTTTCAATTAATTTATTGATTTCTAATTCAATTTTTTTGATTTTTTTTCATTAATTTATTGATTTCTAATTCGTTTTTTTGACTTTTTTTCAATTAATTTATTGATTTCTAATTCAATTTTTTTTGACTTTTTTTCATTAATTTATTGATTTCTAATTCAATTTTTTTGACTTTTTTTCAATTAATTTATTGATTTCTAATTCTTTTTTTTGACTTTTTTTCAATTAATTTATTGATTTCTAATTCGTTTTTTTGACTTTTTTTCAATTAATTTATTGATTTCTAATTCGTTTTTTTTGACTTTTTTTCAATTAATTTATTGATTTCTAATTCAATTTTTTTGATTTTTTTCAATTAATTTATTGATTTCTAATTCAATTTTTTTTGACTTTTTTTCAATTAATTTATTGATTTCTAATTCATTTTTTTTGACTTTTTTTTCAATTAATTTATTGATTTCTAATTCAATTTTTTTTGACTTTTTTTCATTAATTTATTGATTTCTAATTCGTTTTTTTGACTTTTTTTTCAATTAATTTATTGATTTTAATTCAATTTTTTTGATTTTTTTCAATTAATTTATTGATTTCTAATTCGTTTTTTTGACTTTTTTTCATTAATTTATTGATTTCTAATTCGTTTTTTTTGACTTTTTTTCAATTAATTTATTGATTTCTAATTCATTTTTTGACTTTTTTTCAATTAATTTATTGATTTCTAATTCAATTTTTTTGACTTTTTTTCATTAATTTATTGATTTCTAATTCAATTTTTTGATTTTTTTCAATTAATTTATTGATTTCTAATTCAATTTTTTTGACTTTTTTTCAATTAATTTATTGATTTCTAATTCGTTTTTTTTGACTTTTTTTCAATTAATTTATTGATTTCTAATTCATTTTTTTGACTTTTTTTCAATTAATTTATTGATTTCTAATTCAATTTTTTTGACTTTTTTTCAATTAATTTATTGATTTCTAATTCGTTTTTTTGACTTTTTTTCAATTAATTTATTGATTTCTAATTCGTTTTTTTTGACTTTTTTTCAATTAATTTATTGATTTCTAATTCAATTTTTTTTGACTTTTTTTCAATTAATTTATTGATTTAATTCAATTTTTTTGACTTTTTTTTCAATTAATTTATTGATTTCTAATTCGTTTTTTTTGACTTTTTTTCAATTAATTTATTGATTTCTAATTCAATTTTTTTGACTTTTTTTATTAATTTATTGATTTCTAATTCAATTTTTTTGACTTTTTTTCAATTAATTTATTGATTTCTAATTCAATTTTTTTTGATTTTTTTCATTAATTTTATCGATTTTCTAATTCGTTTTTTTGACTTTTTTTCAATTAATTTATTGATTTCTAATTCATTTTTTTTGACTTTTTTTCAATTAATTTATTGATTTCTAATTCAATTTTTTTGATTTTTTTCATTAATTTATTGATTTCTAATTCAATTTTTTTTGACTTTTTTCATTAATTTATTGATTTCTAATTCGTTTTTTGACTTTTTTTCAATTAATTTATTGATTTCTAATTCATTTTTTTGACTTTTTTTCAATTAATTTATTGATTTCTAATTCAATTTTTTTGATTTTTTTCAATTAATTTATTGATTTCTAATTCATTTTTTTGATTTTTTCAATTAATTTATTGATTTCTAATTCGTTTTTTTGACTTTTTTCAATTAATTTATTGATTTCTAATTCAATTTTTTTGACTTTTTTTCAATTAATTTATTGATTTCTAATTCAATTTTTTTGATTTTTTTCATTAATTTATCGATTTCTAATTCGTTTTTTTGACTTTTTTTCAATTAATTTATTGATTTCTAATTCGTTTTTTTGACTTTTTTTCAATTAATTTATTGATTTCTTTCAATTCGTTTTTTGACTTTTTTTTCAATTAATTTATTGATTTCTAATTCAATTTTTTTGACTTTTTTTTCAATTAATTTATGATTTCTAATTCGTTTTTTTGATTTTTTTTCATTAATTTATTGATTTCTAATTCATTTTTTTGACTTTTTTTTCAATTAATTTATTGTTCTAATTCAATTTTTTTGATTTTTTTTTCATTTTTATCGATTTCTAATTCGTTTTTTTTGACTTTTTTCAATTAATTTATTGATTTCTAATTCGTTTTTTTGACTTTTTTTTCAATTAATTTATTGATTTCTAATTCAATTTTTTTGACTTTTTTTCAATTAATTATTGATTTCTAATTCGTTTTTTTGACTTTTTTTCAATTAATTTATTGATTTCTAATTCATTTTTTTGACTTTTTTCAATTAATTTATTGATTTCTAATTCAATTTTTTGATTTTTTTTCAATTAATTTATTGATTCTAATTCATTTTTTTTTTTTTTCATTAATTTATTGATTTCTAATTCGTTTTTTTTGACTTTTTTTCAATTAATTTATTGATTTCTAATTCATTTTTTGACTTTTTTTCATTAATTTATTGATTTCTAATTCGTTTTTTTGACTTTTTTTCAATTAATTTATTGATTTCTAATTCAATTTTTTTGACTTTTTTTCAATTAATTTATTGATTTCTAATTCAATTTTTTTGATCTTTTTTTCATTAATTTATCGATTTCTAATTCGTTTTTTTTTTGACTTTTTTTCAATTATAATTTATTGATTTCTAATTCGTTTTTTTTGACTTTTTTCAATTAATTTATTGATTTCTAATTCAATTTTTTTGACTTTTTTTCAATTAATTTATTGATTTCTAATTCAATTTTTTTGACTTTTTTCAATTAATTTATTGATTTTAATTCAATTTTTTTGATTTTTTTCATTAATTTATCGATTTCTAATTCGTTTTTTTTGACTTTTTTCAATTAATTTATTGATTCTAATTCAATTTTTTTGATTTTTTTCAATTAATTTATTGATTTCTAATTCAGTTTTTTTGACTTTTTTTTCATTAATTTATCGATTTCTAATTCAATTTTTTTGACTTTTTTTCAATTAATTTATTGATTTCTAATTCAATTTTTTTGACTTTTTTTCAATTAATTTATTGATTTCTAATTCAATTTTTTTTGACTTTTTTCAATTAATTTATGATTTCTAATTCGTTTTTTTGACTTTTTTTCAATAATTTATTGATTTCTAATTCAATTTTTTTGATTTTTTCAATTAATTTATTGATTTCTAATTCTTTTTTTTGACTTTTTTTCAATTAATTTATTGATTTCTAATTCATTTTTTTTGACTTTTTTCAATTAATTTATTGATTTCTAATTCAATTTTTTGACTTTTTTAATTAATTTATCGATTTCTAATTCGTTTTTTTGATTTTTTTCAATTAATTTATTGATTTCTAATTCAATTTTTTTTGACTTTTTTTCAATTAATTTATTGATTTCTAATTCGTTTTTTTTGACTTTTTTTCAATTAATTTATTGATTTCTAATTCAATTTTTTTGACTTTTTTCAATTAATTTATTGATTTCTAATTCAATTTTTTTGACTTTTTTTCAATTAATTTATTGATTTCTAATTCAATTTTTTTGACTTTTTTTTCAATTAATTTATTGATTTCTAATTCAATTTTTTTTGACTTTTTTCAATTAATTTATGATTTCTAATTCAATTTTTTTGATTTTTTTTCATTAATTTATCGATTTCTAATTCGTTTTTTTGACTTTTTTTCAATTAATTTATTGATTTCTAATTCGTTTTTTTTTGACTTTTTTTCAATTAATTTATTGATTTCTAATTTCGTTTTTTGACTTTTTTCAATTAATTATTGATTTCTAATTCAATTTTTTGACTTTTTTTTCAATTAATTTATTGATTTCTAATCAATTTTTTTTGATTTTTTTTCATTAATTTATGATTTCTAATTCAATTTTTTGACTTTTTTTTCAATTAATTTATTGATTTCTAATTCAATTTTTTTGACTTTTTTTCAATTAATTTATGATTTCTAATTCAATTTTTTGACTTTTTTTCAATTAATTTATTGATTTCTAATTCAATTTTTTTGATTTTTTTCATTAATTTATTGATTTCTAATTCAATTTTTTTGACTTTTTTTCAATTAATTTATTGATTTCTAATTCGTTTTTTTGACTTTTTTCAATTAATTTATTGATTTCTAATTCAATTTTTTTGACTTTTTTTCAATTAATTTATTGATTTCTAATTCAATTTTTTTGACTTTTTTCAATTAATTTATTGATTTCTAATTCAATTTTTTTGATTTTTTTCAATTAATTTATTGATTTCTAATTCAATTTTTTGACTTTTTTTCAATTAATTTATTGATTTCTAATTCAATTTTTTTTTTTTTCAATTAATTTATTGATTTCTAATTCAATTTTTTTGACTTTTTTTTCAATTAATTTATTGATTTCTAATTCATTTTTTTTGACTTTTTTCAATTAATTTATTGATTTCTAATTCAATTTTTTTGACTTTTTTTTCATTAATTTATTGATTTCTAATTCGTTTTTTTGACTTTTTTTCAATTAATTTATTGATTTCTAATTCAATTTTTTTGACTTTTTTTCAATTAATTTATTGATTTCTAATTCAATTTTTTTGACTTTTTTTCAATTAATTTATTGATTTCTAATTCAATTTTTTTGATTTTTTTTCATTAATTTATTGATTTCTAATTCAATTTTTTTTGATTTTTTTCATTAATTTATTGATTTCTAATTCGTTTTTTTGACTTTTTTTCAATTAATTTATTGATTTCTAATTCGTTTTTTTTGACTTTTTTTCAATTAATTTATTGATTTCTAATTCGTTTTTTTTGACTTTTTTTCAATTAATTTATTGATTTCTAATTCGTTTTTTTTACTTTTTTTCAATTAATTTATTGATTTCTAATTCAATTTTTTGATTTTTTTCAATTAATTTATTGATTTCTAATTCAATTTTTTTGACTTTTTTTCAATTAATTTATTGATTTCTAATTCAATTTTTTTGATTTTTTTCATTAATTTATTGATTTCTAATTCGTTTTTTTGACTTTTTTTCAATTAATTTATTGATTTCTAATTCATTTTTTTGACTTTTTTTTCAATTAATTTATTGATTTCTAATTCAATTTTTTTGACTTTTTTCATTAATTTATTGATTTCTAATTCAATTTTTTTGACTTTTTTTCAATTAATTTATTGATTTCTAATTCAATTTTTTTGACTTTTTTTCAATTAATTTATTGATTTCTAATTCAATTTTTTTGACTTTTTTTCATTAATTTATTGATTTCTAATTCAATTTTTTTGATTTTTTTCATTAATTTATTGATTTCTAATTCGTTTTTTTGACTTTTTTCAATTAATTTATTGATTTCTAATTCATTTTTTTTGACTTTTTTTCAATTAATTTATTGATTTCTAATTCATTTTTTTGACTTTTTTTCAATTAATTTATTGATTTCTAATTCGTTTTTTTTGATTTTTTTTCAATTAATTTATTGATTCTAATTCAATTTTTTTGATTTTTTTCAATTAATTTATGATTTCTAATTCGTTTTTTTTGACTTTTTTCAATTAATTTATTGATTTCTAATTCAATTTTTGACTTTTTTCATTAATTTATTGATTTCTAATTCGTTTTTTTGACTTTTTTTCAATTAATTTATTGATTTCTAATTCAATTTTTTGACTTTTTTCAATTAATTTATTGATTTCTAATTCAATTTTTTTGACTTTTTTTCAATTAATTTATTGATTTCTAATTCAATTTTTTTTGACTTTTTTTCAATTAATTTATTGATTTCTAATTCAATTTTTTTTGACTTTTTTTCAATTAATTTATTGATTTCTAATTCAATTTTTTTGACTTTTTTTCAATTAATTTATTGATTTCTAATTCAATTTTTTGATTTTTTTCATTAATTTATTGATTTCTAATTCGTTTTTTTGACTTTTTTTCAATTAATTTATTGATTTCTAATTCAATTTTTTTTGATTTTTTTCAATTAATTTATCGATTTCTAATTCAATTTTTTTGACTTTTTTTCAATTAATTTATTGATTTCTAATTCGTTTTTTTGACTTTTTTTCAATTAATTTATTGATTTCTAATTCAATTTTTTTGACTTTTTTTCAATTAATTTATGATTTCTAATTCGTTTTTTTGACTTTTTTTCAATTAATTTATTGATTTCTAATTCAATTTTTTGATTTTTTTCAATTAATTATTGATTTCTAATTCGTTTTTTTTGACTTTTTTCAATTAATTTATTGATTTCTAATTCAATTTTTTTGATTTTTTTCATTAATTTATTGATTTCTAATTCAATTTTTTGATTTTTTTCATTAATTTATTGATTTCTAATTCATTTTTTTGACTTTTTTTCAATTAATTTATTGATTTCTAATTCATTTTTTGACTTTTTTCAATTAATTTATTGATTTCTAATTCAATTTTTTTGATTTTTTTTCATTAATTTATTGATTTCTAATTCAATTTTTTTGATTTTTTCATTAATTTATTGATTTCTAATTCGTTTTTTTGACTTTTTTTCAATTAATTTTATTGATAATTCATTTTTTTTGACTTTTTTTTCAATTAATTTATTGATTTCTAATTCAATTTTTTGACTTTTTTTCAATTAATTTATTGATTTCTAATTCAATTTTTTTGACTTTTTTTCAATTAATTTATTGATTTCTAATTCAATTTTTTTGATTTTTTTCAATTAATTTATTGATTTCTAATTCAATTTTTTTGATTTTTTTCAATTAATTTATTGATTTCTAATTCGTTTTTTTTGATTTTTTTCAATTAATTTATTGATTTCTAATTCAATTTTTTTGACTTTTTTTCAATTAATTTATTGATTTCTAATTCATTTTTTTTGACTTTTTTCAATTAATTTATTGATTTCTAATTCATTTTTCCAGATTAATCTATTGATTTCTAATTATATCGTATCCTTACCAATGATTATTAATGATATATGTTTAATTGTACTTAATTAGCAATTTTAATTACGTCTACTTATTAGCAGTAAATTTACTACTGTAATTAGTTAAATTATTTCTTTGCTTTTTTTCTTTTTATATACCATTTTTAAAAATCATTTTCCACTTTGATTTTTCTTATTTAATAATTTTTAGAAAGATATCAATCATGATAAATTATGAAATTATCAGTTTAAAAATATACAACCCTATATTATTCATTATTACACTAAAATCAATAAATCGATCTGATGAATGCTTAGTAAATTCGCTGAATAATTTTAGAAATAATTTTAATTAGAAATTTTCTCCAAAAAAAATTATAATATGTAATTATAATCTCGATATATATATATATATATATATTGATTGAAACCTTTCACCTTTTCTTGGCTTCTTCCTTTTATTTTTTTGATTTGTTTAAAATCGAATATTAAATATTTTAATAGATAGAAAGTTAGTTCACTTGCACTGAATTCATTTAATATAAAGTTTTGAGTCAAAAAAATATTTGATTTATTAACCAGAGTAGAGTTGTTAATTTGCCAATTGTTGTATCAAATTCATTTCAGGTTTAATTTTAGAATATTTGGCTTATTGGCTCGAGTATCATTTCAGGTTTAATTTTAGAATATTTGGCTTATTAACTCGAGTATCGTTTCAGGTTTAATTTTAGAATATTTGCTTATTAACTCGAGTACCATTTCAGATTTAATTTTAGGACATTTGACTTTTTAGCTTAACTATAATTTCAGATTTAATTTTAAGGTATTTGACTTATTAGTTCAATTATCATTTTAGGTTAATTTTAGGATATTTAATTCATTAACTCGGGTATCATTTCAGGTTTGCTTTTAGAATATTTGGCTTATTATCATCTCAGGTTTAATTTTAGGATATTTGATTTATCAGTTCGGGTATCATTTCAGGTTTAATTCAAAACATTTAATTTGCTAATCATAAATTATATCATAATATTATTTTAAAATATCTGTTTGTTTAAAATGCTAAATAATAAATTCATTGAAGAAAATTTGTTAATCACTTAGGATTATATTAGATGCATAATTCTAAACAATCATTCAACTCGAAATTTATCAATTATATCAATTCGTCAGTAATAGTTTGTTCGATTTTTTTCGTTCCCAAATTTGATATATTTGTTATCATTCTTGATTTGATTTTATTTCTAAATTCAATTAACTTTAGGTACTTAATTATATCTTTGGGTTAATTACTCACTTCCAGTAGTATCAGGCAAGAAAATAGAAATTAATTATAATGAAAAAATAAAAAATTTAGTTTCGTTGCATATAAAACTAATCAAACGATGATAATGATTTTGTGATAAAATGCAATAAATTTTTATGAGAATAAAACTTTGAATTTTTAAATTTTATATTTTATAATTCGAATTTAATCCACGAAAGCATTGCCATGCTATATTATTGGAAAGTAATTAATTTTATATGTGTTACAATAAATTTAGCATTTGCCATCGTTAATATTTATTGATAAAGGAAATGGATAATCAATGAATAATTGTAATTATATCTTTCATTTTATTTTATAAAATCATTTTTTTTTTTATTGATATGGGTGGTAGGATAAAACTTACCAATCGTTTTTAAGTTTAAATTTTTGAATTATATATCAATGATTAAATTAATTTTTCAAATTTAAATTTGACGCATAATTTATTGATGTTTTTAAGTTTAGAATTTTTGAATAATATATATTTAAGTCGCATTTTGATTTGAAAATTTGAATTAATCTTATGATCTGTAATTTTTTAATACATAATATATAAAATTGAAATGAATAAATTTCTTAAAAATTATATCAGTTTTTCATTCTAAATTTTCAAATATTTTTCAAACAAGAAATTGGTATTTCTAAATTTGATAGGAAATTTTTGTAAATTTTATTTTAAATTATAAAATTTGCATTTTTTGGCATTTTAAAATTTATATCACAATTAATGATTAATTTATTAATTAATGATAAATTATTATCTTATATTACCGTAAACTTTTTATCAATTTTAATTATGTCGGGAAATTTTAATATCAGAAAATAAATTTATTAATATTATTATTAAATTAGGTAATTGATATTCATATCAATAGTTTATGACATATTTGTCAACACATACACAATTTTAATCTTATCATTGTCAGATTATATCAGTAATTGATTGACATATTTCCCATTAAATCATCTTTTTAGATTTAATTATTACTTGCTTGTTTAGTAATTGCATTCCTGATTTTTATTAATTATAATTAATTAGTTCTTGATGCTAATTATGAAAATATAATTAGTCTAAAGAGAGCAAATTATTAATAATTTAAAATACTTCAATTGCTTTTTACCTGCTTTATTGATTTTCCTTTCTCTCGCACAACAATTATACAAACTATTTTAAGATGGTCTGATCGAGAATAAACGAAATTATTATTATTATTACTATTATTATTATCCATTATTATTATTATTATTATTACTATTATTATTACTATTATTATTAATATATTATTATTATTAATATTATTATTACTATATTATTATTAGTATTATTATCCATATATATATTATTAATATTATTATTATTATTATTATTATTATTATTATTATTATATTATTATTATTATTATATTATTATTATCCATTATTATTGTTATCATATTATTATTATCATTATTATTATTATTATCATTATTATTGTTATTATTATTATTATTACTATTATTACTGTTGTTGCTATTGCTATGAAATTTTGTTTACATTAAACAAATTACATTTTCAAGCCAAATTAATTACCGTTCAACGGGAACAATATACTGATAATTAAGGATTTATTGAATTCTTATTTATGCAACAATTATCAAGCAAGCAATTATGATTATCCGTTGAAAATGAATGAATCGAATATAAATTGAAATAAATATAAGAAATTTAATTAATCAGAATTGATTAATTATTTCCATTTTATCTGTGCAATATAATCATTTCAATGTTATCATTCGTATCTGTATGAGCTTATCTTTTTAATTTCGAGATCTAATGTTAGCAATAATTGAAATAGCTCAGTTCAATGCTTTTATCAATAAAAGTATCATCGAAAGAAAATCAATGCTCATATCATATCGGCAGGTAAATAAATAGGTAAACAAATGATTGAAATCCTAATGATATGTTTATTTTCTGTTTGGTTTTAATCAGTTAACTGTAATCAATTAACTGTTAAAATATATGCTTTATCAAATTTTCAAATATATCGATTTTTGCAATTCAGAAATTTATCATTGAATTATTTGAAGGATTTATTCGTTGCTTAATTTTCAAATTTAAATTAATTTAGAATTGCTATTTTACATAATCTATGTTGCTTCAAAAATATAATTAACATTTTCCTCGAGAAATCATCATCTTTCGCTTCTCTCATCTGTCAACTCTATTTACAATTAGATTGTAATATTCTTAATTCGTATTACTACTATATTATTATTGCTATTATTATTATTATTATCATTTTTATTATTATTATCATTATTATTATTATTATTATATTGCCATTATTATTATTATTATCATTTTTATTATTATTATCATTGTTATTGCTATTATTATTATTTACCGCTATTATTATTATTATTGCTATTATTATTATATATTATCATTATCATATTATTATTGGCGAGATTATTATTATATTATTGTTAATTTTGCAATTTAAAATTTAAATTAAAATTTTATATTTAAATCAGAATTAGAAATTTATAAATTACTATATTCCTAATGAAAAGAAATAGGACAGAGCAACTTCAAGTTAAAATTAAAAATTTTAGTTTTTTTACCTATTTAGACGGAAATAAAAACCATTCCATTTTAGCTAACTTAAAGTAATTAATTGGTTAATTAAATTGATTAATTTATACTTAAATTATTTTTAATATAAATTATTTTATACATTATTTCAGTATTTTATTTCCACTCTTCTTAATGTTATCTAAATTGAAATATATTTGAAAATGAAAATCGAATTATATTAATTCTAATGCCTTGTTACTAATCGAATTAATAAATTTATCCTAAAATTCAAAATAATCAAAAATTAAATAATTAATAACCGAAAATATCAAAAGATTATTTTCCTTCTTCATTATTTATTTATTTATATTTTCAGCTACTTGCAAATTATCTATTTAATAGCATTTTTTATTAATATATTTTTTTGTAAAAAAAGTTATCATCAGATTGAAAAATAGTTTATTGTCGAGCATGCATTAATGCAGCTGCAGGAGTTCATGCATGAAGAAATAGTGCAGTTTGAAAGATAGTTTATTGTCGAGCGTGAATTAATGCAGCTGTAGTTTATTGTTAAGCATGCATTAATGCAGCTGCAAGAATTGCATGCAAATATAATTTGCTTATTTTATCTTATTTTTTTTTTTATTACAAAATTATTCCTTTCATTTTGTTAATTATTTAATTTCTCGTGTGCTTTTCTTTGTTTCATTTTTTTCGAAAATTTTTTGTTAAAATTTTTTTTTTAAATTTTTTGCGAAAAATAATTTTTTTATTTTTTAAAAAAAAATTTTTGTAAAAATTTGATAATAAAACAAATAAAATATCTAAAACAATTATCATTTGTAATCATTTATTATTCATTTATCATTTATCATTTGTGTTGTTTATCACTTGTAGTTTATCATTTATCATCCCATGTAAAAATTAATAATCTCTTTGGCATATTTGATTTTTTTTTGAATAATTATTTAATTACTCAGCCTTTTTTTGAAACTTTGCCAATGTATGTATTTACTATGCAATAATAAATTGATAAATATATAACTAAGTTTATTTAATTATATATTTGCCAATTTGTTAATTTCAATCTTTGATTTTTTAATCGTTTCACGGATCATTAAGTTCGAATTAAAGAAGTTGGAGAGATGCAAAAAAATATGGGAAATTTACATTTTTGTTGTACCTTTCTCTCTCCCTTTCTCTCTCTCTCTCCTCTCTCTCTCCCTCTCTCTCTCCCTCTCTCTCTTAGGTTTTGTTATATGTCTCTTTCTGTCTTATCTTTAAAAGATTTTGTCAAATATTTCATTCTTTCACATCAATGAATGAATTAACTATTTTCGAATTTTTTATGAAAATTTTTATTAATTCAAATTTGATAAAGTATTATCGTAACTTTAAATTTTTACTTACAAAATATTTTTATTTTTGAGTGAAATAATTTCAATAAATTGACATATATTTGTGTATAGTATATTCTTTAGATTATGTAACCATTAGATCATCTAATCATTAGATCATCTAATCATTAGATCATGTAGTCATTAGATCATGCAATCATTAGATCATATAATCATTAGATCATATAATCATTAGATCATGTAATCATTAGATCATGTAATCATTAGATCATGCAATCATTAGATCATATAATCATTAGATCATGTAGTCATTAAATCATGTAATCATTAGATCATGCATTCATTAGATCATGTAATCATTAGATCATGCAATCATTAGATCATATAATCATTAGATCATGCAGTCATTAGATCATCTAGTCATTAGATCATGTAATCATTAGATCATGCAATCATTAGATCATCTAATCATTAGATCATGTAGTCATTAAATCATGTAATCATTAGATCATGCATTCATTAGATCATGTAATCATTAGATCATGCAATCATTAGATCATGCAATCATTAGATCATGTAATCATTGGGTCTGTAATCATTAGATCATTTACCTTTTAGACAATCATGTAATTTCTAAATCATTTAATATTATATAAAATTAATGATTTCATACAAAAATATTTTATTATTTTGTATTTTATTAACATTTTTGTACGAAATTTTAGTTAAGTATAGAATATAAGTTATGGTAGATATAAATATTATATTTCATTATAATCAGCATACATTACATTGCATGCACATGCATGCATATGCATGTTATATGCATGCAAAGTGGATAATGTTTATGGAAATTTAATTTAAATGTAGGATATAAATTATAATAAATATACTGCATGCTTTTTCTATCTATACATATTGTATTTCGCTATAATCAGCATGCATTGCACGTGCATGCATATGCATGCATATGCATGCATATGCATGCATATATGTATATACATGCAAAATGGATAATGTTTATAAAAGTTCAATCAATTTTTGCATATTAAATGAAAATTTTATCTAAAAGTTTAATTAATTGTAATACGGGAACGGAGCAAAGGATATGCAAAACTTGAACGGATAATAATTGTTAATTTAAATTGTTGTAAAGGCAACTGTTAGTGATTACTTATCTTGCAAACTATTTTATACATTTATCACACATATATCCATCCATTTTCCTGTTCGCATTTACAATTAATTAAAACTTTTAGCAAAATGTTTACCTTACTCAAACATCATTTCTCGAATTGTTAAGCTTAATGCTTAATTAGTAATTTTATTTAATTTAAGCTCAATGCTTAATTCATACAATTTAATTATGATTTTTTATTGCCGATGTTCAAGTTCTCATTTATTTAAATTAAAATTATTGGAATTTAAAAACTCCAATTCATCTTTATTTCATTGTATTAATTATAATTTTTATTAGACTAATATTTAAGTTCATTTCAATTAAAATTATTAGAAAAAAAAATTTTAAATTCTAATTCATCTTTATTTCACTATATATCACTATATTTTACTTATAAAATTAAATCTTTAAAAATTGGTATTTTCAATAATAAACATAATCTATCTGATCGTAATTTTTTTTAAATTATAGTTTGTTGAAATTAGATAAAGTTTATGTTGTAAAATATTTAAAGCCTAATAAATTATCAGATTTCAATACTAAATTTAACCGATCCGATGACCCGAAAGATTATCGCTTTTCTTGACCTTAGACCTTTTGTTGAAATTTTAGAAAGATTTTTATTTAAAATCATTTTTTCTATCTATTATCATCGTTATATTTGTAAAATTGCGTTGTACATTGGTGAAATTTTCATCAACGAAATTTTTATTTAAATATAAAATCGAAATATTCGAATTTAATTGGTTGCTAAATTCATTTCAAGAATTAATAATATAAATAACTATTAATTTAATTTTTCTCTTCAATTCCAACATTTCTATTCCTTGAACTTCTACAATTAATTGTTCTCATATCAGCTAGCGATAAATAAATTGATCAATCGATAATTAAGTTATGATATGATTTAAATCTTGATTTAACTGGAATTAAATTTTTTTCAATACAGAAAATTGATATCAAATTTGTAATTTTTTTTTCAAATTTTATTTTATATCTTTCTACGTATTTTCATATTTGTTTCATTGTATCATAATTTAATTATCGAAAAGGAAACCAGTGCAGTTTGAAAGATAGTTGATTGTCGAGCATGCGCTAATGCAGCTGCAAGAATTGCATGCAAAAAGAAACCAGTGCAGTTTGAAAGATAGTTGATTATCGAGAGTGCATTAATACAGCTGCAAGAATTGCATGCAAAAAGAAACCAGTGCAGTTTGAAAGATAATTGATTGTCGAGCATGCACTAATGCAGCTGCAAGAATTGCATGCAAATATAATTTGCTCATTTTATCTTATTTTTTTATTTTTTATTACAAAATTATTCCTTTCATTTTGTTAATTATTTAATTTCTCGTGTGCTTTTCTTTGTTTCATTTTTTTCGAAAATTTTTTGTTAAAATTTTTTTTAAATTTTTTGCAAAAAATAATTTTTTTACTTTTTTAAAAAAAAGATTTTTGTAAAAATTTGATAATAAAACAAATAAATTGTCTAAAAAAGTTTTAAAATCTGATATCGATCAATTTATCCATCGCTAACTGATATGATAACAATTAATTACTATTTGGTTTGGCTTAAATTAAAATTTAAATGATTTTTTTAGTAGTGAAATTTCAATTATTACTTTAATTTAAATGATTTAAAGAATTTAAATGACTTCAAAACTGCCATATAAATTCAAAATATGTAGCATATCATTTTTCTTCTTCATTACTTCTTCATTATTTTATCTTATCAGATATGTGTCATATATCAGTAATTAATTAATCAGATATTTGTTATATATTATATGTTAATTAATAACTTATTAATTTGATTACTCATTTATTTTCAGGATTTAATGCTTCAAATTCAAGAAATCTTCTCAGTTATTTTACAGGAATCATTTATTATTTACTAATCAAATTTTCGCCTTATTTCAAAGCTATTTCCAGTATATTGAAAATTCGAGAATACAATAATAATTCAATTTCCTAGATATTGAATGCTCAATTGAAATTCATTCAATCAATCAATCAATAAATCAATCGATCAATAAATCAATCAATCAATTCAATAAATCAATCACTGCAAAACTTATTCATTTCTATACAATTCTATCCAATTAATTTGAATCCAAATTAATTGAGAATTCAAAAAAGAAAATTTATTTTCTGTAATTAATTTTTAATTTACTTAAATGAAAATTAAAATTAATTTTTGCTAACAAGGAAAAAAGAAATGAAACAAATATGAATGAAACTATTTGGATGAATTGAATTGATAATCATATCAAATGAACTGATAATTATATCAAATCCTATTGCTATTACAAAACACTGCTAAAAGCCGAGAAATTAGTTAATTATTTCAAGCCAAGAAATGATAGCCAAGAAATTATTTGAAATCATTTCATGCTAATTATTAACAAAATAATTAGCACAAATAGTAATTAATTACAAATGGATACGACAATATTGATGATAATTGCAATACGCTTATCATCATTCTACGGATTGCTATTGCAAAATGATTTTACTATCACTGATCCAGCCTGTAATCTAATGATACCAATTTATAATCAAAATATCATTTCACCGTTAAAGCAAACAATTTTTAAAATACGCATTTTTGATAGCAATGATCGAGAAACATTCGAATATGATACAGAAAATAAGAAAATTTTACAAGGTTTGAAGATCAATTCCATTTTCCTCCTTTTTTTTTCTTATCTTTACATTTTAATTAATTAATTAATTAATTAATTGAATTGTTTTTTTGGAAATTAAAATTATTTTATGCAAATATTTTTTTGAACTTTTTATTTTATATTCCGATATTTTGAAAGTTTGTTTTTTTCTTTTAAATGATAAAATTTTTTCACAAAAATTATCGAATTACTGAAAATGACATATAGTATTTGCAATTTTGATATGTAATTAATTAATAATTAAATTTGTCAGAAAAAATTTTCGTATTAATATTAATTATTGCTAATTTAATTTGTTTATGAGTTGCTGATAAAAATTTTTTTATTAATACTAATTATTTTTAATTTAATTTATTTATATGTTTAAAATTTTATTAATTTAAATTTTTTCTTTTTTCTAGAAAGAAAAAGACGAATATAAAATTTAAATAACATCGAATTTATTTTAATTAAACAATTAATTAGTTTCAGTATCAGTATTTAAAATAACTTCGTATTTATTTTAATTAAACAATTAATCAATTTCATTATCAGTATTTAAAATAACTTCGTATTTATTTTAATTAAACAATTAATCAATTTCATATCAGTATTTAAAATAACTTCGTATTTATTTTAATTAAACAATTAATCAATTTCATATCAGTATTTAAAATAACTTCGTATTTATTTTAATTAAACAATTAATCAATTTCATATCAGTATTTAAAATAACTTCGTATTTATTTTAATTAAACAATTAATCAATTTCATATCAGTATTTAAAAAACTTCGTATTTATTTTAATTAAACAATAATCAATTTCATATCAGTATTTAAATTTCGATACATTTTTAAGTACGATAATTCGTATAAAATCATAATTTTATAATTTTAATTTCTTTTTTTTGAAATAAAAATTATAATTTCTAGTACGAGTGGAAGGTGGCCCATTTGAACGAGCACAAATACAGGCTCGTTCGATTATCAATCCGACAACTCAAGTAGGACGTTTCGTACCACCGTTACCGGATTATTTCAAACTTGTCAATTGTAGTGGTAATTACGGTCAGTTTAGGAGTTATCATTGTGATTGATAACTGTTGACAATTTTTTTTTTATCTCTTCAATTTTGATTTGATCTGATTTGATTTGATTTGATTTGATTTGATTTGATTTGATTGATTTGATTGCATTTCATTTCATTATTTACAATGAAAAATTTAAGAGGGATTTTCAAATTTTATTTTTCAAATTTCTTTATTTTAATTCTTCCTTTTTTTTTTGTTTTAATCAAATTTCAATTTTATAAATGAAAATATGAAATTTATAAAAGATTTTTTATTATTGTAATTTGTAAATTTATCGGTTAATTTTGTTAACATTTTGATAATAATGAGTGATAAGGATACGACAAATTGTTAAATTATGATAATATTTTGTTAAATTAAAAAATATCGAAGCTTAGCTGATATGATACGATAATTTGTTAAAAGTATCTAAGCATACAGATATGATACGATCATTTGTTAGAAATATCTAAGTGTATCGGATATGATACGATCATTTATTAAATTAAAATTTTCTAAGCATACAGATATGATATGATCATTTGTTAAATTAAAAAATATCTAAGCTTAGCTGATATGATACGATAATTTGTTAAAAGTATCTAAGCATACAGATATGATACGATCATTTATTAAATTAAAAAATATCTGTATGTATCGGATATGTTGTTGTTGTTGTTGTAGAAATGATAGGTTAAATCTATGCATTTTCAAAATCTTATCAAATTCGAAATATATCATAAGTGATAATTTGTGTTTTACAGGAAGTGCCATAATTAATGATGGTATCGTATCTCGACGACATTCTAGTTTAAGATGGCAACCGCCGAATGTTCCTGTTGGAGCAATAATCTTTCTAGCAAGTGTGATACATTCGAAACAATTGTACCATATTCGATCATCATTTCTTTCACCAATCTCGAATTCCACTCGATGTTTGTTTCAAGTTGTTGAAATTTTTTCATTTCCAAAAATTAGTCAAAGAAATTAGTTCTGATTTTCGATTTTCAATTATCAATTCTGATTTCGTATTACTCGTTTATAATCAATATGTATATGTATTCCGATATATAATGATTATTTTAACTATCATTTAATAAATTCTAAATATGCAAATATTATCTCGCGTAAGTTTATTATTACCTTATGTTGCGTTATCATAAATATTTTTAATATTATTCTAAGATAGATAAAAAAGAAAATTTTAATGAAAATTGTTAATTTTAAAATTTAGAAAATAATTTCACTAACAAAATAAGGTTATGGTAGTTTGTATTTCAGTAGGAAAATAAAATTACGGTACTTTATAGTTTCATTAAGATTATGGTACTTTGTATTTTAATATGAAAATAAGGTTATGTAATAAAACAAAGTTATGGTAACGAAGTTATGGTACAGTATGAGAATTATGGTAGTTTATAATTTCAGTAACAAAACAAGGTTGTGGTACTTTGTATTTCAGTAGGAAAATAAAATTACGGTACTTTATAGTTTCATTAAGATTATGGTACTTTATATCTTAATATGAAAATAAGGTTATGTAATAAAACAAAGTTATGGTAACGAAGTTATGGTACAGTATGAGAATTATGGTAGTTTATAATTTCAGTAACAAAACAAGGTTGTGGTACTTCATATGGATGTTACAAAATTGGTAAACAACAATGTCTATTTGGTGACACATGTCGTTTTTCATTGAAATGGCGTTGCTATAAGAAATCGATGATCGTTGAAGCGACACATTTCGGCCATATCGCATCATTTGGCTTGACTGAAGTATGCAAATTTATTTATTTATTTTTTTTTTATTTTATTTAATTTGAAATAAATCCATCATACAAAAGATATGGTATGATATGATATGATTTGAACGATATTATGATATGATATGATATGATATGATATGATATGATATGATATGATATGATATGATATGATATGATATGGCATATATTTAATATTATTTAATTCAATGTATATAATTTAATTAAATTTGCACTGATAAGTAAATTAGTAATTTAATGTGCCATAAGGTCATCTAAAAGATAGAAGCGAATGAATGATTTGATTGACAAATGGAAAAGTTAATTAACGATAAATGATAGCGATGAAAAGATACATAATCTAATAATGAATATTTTTAATTTATTTCTATCCTATTTGTTTATTCGTGCAACATTGACCTTTAACCCTAATAATTAATCTTTCATTTGATTATTTTTTATCTTTTTATCTATATTTTACTATTCCATCTAATTTCATATATTTATTTTTCAATAACTTAACGATGTATCTTCTAATTTTAAACAAATTATATTTATTAATTTATTTATATAAGATTGATCTTTAATCATAATAATCAACCTATCATGATTATTTTTATTTAAACATTTCCATCTAATTTCATATATTTATTTATGAATGGCATACGATATTTAATTTTAAATGAATTAATTGCATTACTGTATAATTTCTGATAACTTTATCAGAAATTATAAAAGGTAAATGATTTAATTTATGTATAGAGTGATCATAATAATCAAGTTATCTTGATTATTTAGTTGTTTTTATTTTTATTTAAAACAATTCCATCTAATTTCATATATTTATTTATGAATGGCATACGATATTTAATTTTAAATGAATTGGTTGCATTACTGTATAATTTCTGATAACCTTATCAGATATGCATTACTGTATGATTTCTGATAACCTTATCAACTTATAAAAGGTAAATGATTTAACTTATGTGCAGAGTGAAAAGCGAGCAATATTATGCATTTCAACAAGTAATAAATCATCAATGAATGATTACTATATTACCGGTGATCGAGGTATTCCAAATATTTTTAATCGACCGTATAGTAAACGATTAAAAACAATAAACGATGGTATGCGTACTTTTTGTCGGTAAGTTAATTCATTTTTTGATTTCGAATTAATTTTTAATGAATTTGTTTTTATGAAAATTTTAGTAATATTTCCTTTTTTTTCTCTTTCTTTTAATATTTTTGAATTTAATTTAAGTA
>SNRZ01000369.1:0-25198 GCA_008729115.1 Dirofilaria repens | reverse complement strand
TTTCTTTTTTTTTAATCGATATTTCGCTCTTGAATGCTTCATTTATTATCTGACTAAGGAATGGAACTGTTTCTTTTTAGAAAAGGGAGAAATTTATTCTGCGAATTGGCCATTTTCTCAATTCCTATCATTTTATCATTCAGATTTTACCATAACTATCGAAATTATCTCCTTGTAAGATCTAAGCAGTTTTACAAGAAAAGCAGCTGTACTAGAAATCAAGGTTCTACGAATAGAGTAATAAGTAATATAGAAGAGAATTATAATAATTTGTGCAATTTTGTTTTCAATTCAGTTTCTTGAATTTACATAATTATGAATGTATTTTTTTGAAGTTGAAGATTGCAAGTCTTCAAGAATTAATGAAGTAGAACGAATTATTTTTTTGCTCTACTCAATCGATATCTATATATATATATATATAAGATAAAGATTTCTTCCAGTTTTTCATTTATTCGTGTTGATTAGTGATGGATAGACGTAAAGATACTTCACAGAAGGAATGGTTAGTTAAATTTCAGTGTTATAATAGGAATGAAATGAAACGACTGAATGATTTGTTTGCGGTTAAAATCATTTTGTATCTTCTAAATTGTAATCATATCTTAAAAATGAATGATTTTGATGGTGATAGTAATAAAGATACAATGATTTTTTTTCCCATTTTTAATATTTTAGCTTTTTTATGAGAACTTTTAGGAATAAAGCTATGAAAATTCATCTGCTAAATTTTTGGAAATTTATCCAGAATACGAAAAAAAACTAGCCTTTCTCAAGTCCATCTGCATTGACTTTTCTTACTTTGATGTTTGCTTTTTTTGAGTTTTTTCATTGGCTTTTATTTGGGAAATATACTGAGCTGGAAACTTTTTGTAAGTGAAACAGATAAGTATATCTATTCAAAATAAATTTAGTAGTGCTTCTGAATCTACATTGAATAACGAAATAACAATAAAACAGATCTTTGTACTAATTTACATATTATTTTTTATAGCTATCTAGTTTAAGCAGTCGAATATATTTTTTCATTGTTTAATCTATTGTTCAAGTCCTTACTCTATTTTCTATATATTTTCAATATGAAAATACAAAAACCTTTAATGATTAATCATGGGTTTGCTGCTTTATAGTAATTGGAAAAAGAGTGAATAAGGGTAGCTTCTTTCCAGTTCTAAATAATGATGTTTTATTCTTTCAAATCTCTGAAGTAAAATTACCTATTAAAATATTTTTGATGATGGTTTGCATTAAGTTATGTTTAATTAGATATTTAATCAGTTCTGAATGTGTGAGGGCATGCTTTGGAAATGTGAAAAGACAGAATTAGAGAATATCAAAGCATTTAATTATATGTGAACGAATGAGAAATTAAAAGGAAACTAATGAAACATTGTTATTTTATGATGAATATGAAATATGTTGATAAATAGATTTTGCTAAAATATTAAGAATATTTACTTACAGTAATATACATCATCAAATAAGACAACAAATGCGTGATATGGATCGAATGATGCAGGGAATGATGAATCCGTTTGGTTCAATGTTCAGCATGCACAATATGCTAGATGGTTTGTCTTTTTTTTTCTTTTTTTGCTAGATGATGTACGAAATATATGTATGACTTTTACCAAATAAAAACAGAAGTATTTATTGTACAGGTTCTTAATCTTTTTGAAATGACATACTATATTACTAATGAGCTACTTTCAACATTTACATCTACTGTTGTTTTCATCCCTGTTAAGTCTTGTTTTACTTTCGTTTAAAGATAATTCCTGATGATATATCTGCGAAATGCTGATAATTAAGCTTAGATTACCGATTTAGAACAGAACTTGTTAGAAGGAGTAGATTTCACATAGTCTTTATAAAGGATTATAATTTCTATTAAGGCTTTCCGGGAGAATCAACAGGAGCACGGCCAACACGTCGAAATGAAATGGCGCTGATGGATCCATTTGGTTTTAATTTATACAGTGGCATAAACGGCATTATGAGACAAATGGTTCATCGTTTTAAAATTGATAATTTTGATTTGGATTTGCTATAAATTTCTCTTCTACTACTATCGATATCTACTAATTATTTAAATAAATTTTTTTGTTTCTCATTCTATGATTCTATCAAATTAAATGAAGAATATGTATTTTGTTGTATCTATTGTTTTCCAATAAGGTTAAAATCACTGAATGAGATTCTAGGAGGATGTGCAGGCGCAGGCGATGAATGATCCAAATTCACATATATATTCTCATTCAACAATGATCACTTTCGACGGACGTAACGGTGGGCAACCTCGAGTAGTGGAAAAATCAATCCGTAAAACTGGTGATGTGAAGGAAACACGGTATTTACTTCTTTTTTTTTTAAAATAACGTTAATTTATTGTTTTCCTTGTATTGATATTTTTGGAACTATCAAAAATTTTATATGTCCAAATGAGTGCGTAATTTGCAAACTGGAACGTTGTAAAATGCAGGATTTATGCAAAATTTTCAATTGTAAAGGAGGAGTTAAATTTATTATCTAATATTATACTCTTGTGTTAGTGATTTCATTAGCAGTTATTAAATATTAGATGCAAAATAGAAAAAGTGAATTTTCAGACATGCGATTCGAACAGGTGAGGATGGCGTAGGTGATAAGCTTACGATCGGACATACAATAGGCGATCGAACGCATGTAATAGAAAAGAAACGTGATCGTGATGGTCGAATCAGAGAACGACAAAGTTTTGTTAATCTTGCACAAGGTATTTTTTCCAGTTATCAGCATTAATTTGGCAGTCCGAATTCTTACCGAATAATTTGGTTATTACAATTGTCTGAACTTGCTTAAATTTATTACTGATATATTTGTACCAAGATTCTCAGCTCACACATTCATTAAATTCTAACTATTAACTAAAATGAGTTAGAAACTAATTTCGTTGATTACCGGGACTATATATATAATCATTTGTTGGAATCGCAAAAAAAAATGATAACAAATATTTTAGATGAAGCGGAAGCATTTGATCGTGAATTCGCATCTCGTGCAAGACGTAATCTGATGGGTGGAACTGATAGCCAGAAAAATCGTGCGATTGAAGGTGGTAATAAGTATGGTGGTACATCATCAAGCAATCGAAGTCATCATGTTAGTGATTCTTTAAATTATTCCGCTTAAAATCAAAATTTTTTAAGTCTTACTGTAGGATGTTTTATTTTGATTCACTTTGAATTTTTTTTTTTTTTGCAGGCACCACGTATTGGTGGTAGTAGTGGTAGTAATGCGCCAATTATAACTCTTCCAGATGAAGAGGATGACAGCGATGTGATGGTTGAAGAGGATTACGGTAAAGGCAAAAGGTTACTGCTTTTTATTTATGTGAATATGAGGATTAAGAAGTATTTGGTTTTTGAACTGTTATATAATGATGAATTTAATCTGCATGAATTATATAAGTAATGCGAACTTGTATTGTTTTTAGATCCAATGCACGTTACGGGTCTGCTTCGGGCGGTCCAGTAATTCGTGAGGTAACAGATGATGACGAAGATGATGGTAATAACCATAAACGACGAAAGGGTTTTTTTGGACGCCTATTCAAGGAAAATGATGAATAAAGCTGTAAAATATGGTACACATGGAACGCGCACAAGAAAAAGCTCTATCCTTTCAAAAATCATTTGAAATCTAAAATAACCACGAGTTTATTGTGCACAAATTTCGCATTATTACAATCAATCTATGTAGTCGAATACTAACTTCAAATTGATACTTGTTGTTGCATGACAGTTTTATCGAGGCACTTCTGTCGTATTTCGAAAACTTTATGAAATTTGGTTATTGAGTTACTGACAATAAATTTATGGACAAAATAAATGGAGAAATATAGAGAGAGACAAGGTTAAATATGGATATATTTGAAAGGAAAATGAAAACGATCACCATATGAAAATATTAAAAACTTCGCTTTTTATAAAGAATCTCAAAACTCCAAAAATACTTTTGATTTTTAATCTAGCCCAGTTTTCAATAGTAATGAAAAAAATCCCGATTTGATTTTGAAGAATTTTTCTGTGCTTGTTGTCCGAAGAATTTTTCCGTGCTTGTTATTCTTCAGTTACTTTTATATCATCCATGCATGCAGTATCTTTTCTATATCGAAATTCTTACAAAATGGAGCATTCTTGGAAATGTTTTTTTTTCGAAAATTTCCCGTTTATCATGATAACAAATTTTTTTACTCTGCAGAGGAAATTTTAGAAGCGCTTAACGCTCTTAAATTATGAATGCTTGAAATGAAAACAAAAAAAAAAAAAAAAAAATCCCATAATCTTAATAGTGATTTTTCAATATTTTAATTGTACATCCCCTTCATTTAAAATTATTGTTCATTTCACTATGCGCTCTATAAATTTTGCTTCACTAATTTTGCCCATTTAAATATTCATTTCAAAAAGTGATGAGTTAGTTGAATGTTTTTATTTAATAAGTTGCCCATGCCTCAAATTCTTATTCATTATGGCCATTTCTTGTTCGTGCAAAGGAAATTAAATCTAGTTTAGTTTTGAAATCTGGTGATACATTAAGGTCTTTCTTTTTTTTGTAGTTTCCTCTTCCATCCATTTTTTTTAACCTTCCTGTTTTTTTTTTTTTTTTTCTTTTTTATTAAATGAATAAAGCTAAGCTTATCTTCATGTTTGACCTCTTTTTTCTAATAATTTTCTAGAATTATTTTTCCTGGAATTCTTGTCTAGCAAAT
Organism: Dirofilaria repens; assembly: GCA_008729115.1. NCBI lineage: Eukaryota > Metazoa > Nematoda > Chromadorea > Rhabditida > Onchocercidae > Dirofilaria > Dirofilaria repens. The sequence goes on along the minus strand of SNRZ01000369.1, from coordinate 20,445 downwards.
TTCTCATCTCTTTCAAACTGGAACTAGTATGTATTAATTAACGTTAAAGGTCAAGTTATTTTTCTATTAAACTATTTCCCAAATATCTATATTGCAAATATTCAACATTCCAGCACTTAAAAAATGATATCGAATCATTTATCAGAAAGGAAAAAAAATATCAGAAAGACTTTATTCAAATATTGCATTCAATCGATAACCAGCAAACCTTCTACTTTAGTCAAAAATTGCTTCAAACGACTATGAAAATCGCGCATTTTACTTCGTTCGAAACATTTTCCTGCAGTTTGTGACATTAATATACGAAAAGCAGTTCGTAGTGCAGGCTGATTTGGATGATTTGCTTCAAATGATAATAATTTCTTGACGTATATCTTGCATGTATCCTGCAAATTTTAATTTAATTTATCAGTAATCTTTTAAATTATCATTTAAGCTTGTTTTGTTTTGTTTTGTTTTTTTTTTTTTTTTTTTTTTTATATGAAAAACTGTTAACCTAATTCATGATCATGAAAAATAGAATTCGATTTTAACGGTTTCTAGAATTACTTTAATAAAATTGATAAAAGTTTAAAAGTCTGCATAGTCGAGATTTTTCTTGATTTGTTTTAATGATACTTCTAAGAAAAAATACTAAGCTTTGTTTACTTTGTAAGCTAATATATTTTGAGATAAGTGGCCGAGATTTATAATCGAAATTTTTGACTTATCAGTGATTTTTTTGAAGTAAAAAAAGTTTTGAAATTCTGATTTATCAATGATATTGATTGCATTTTTTGATAATTTGAATTGATTTTGTTTATTGGAAAATTAATTTATTCATTTCGCTAATTTCGTTAAACTTGTTTATGCCTTTTTTTTTTTTTTTTTTAAATGAAACTTTTTTTTATACCTACCTCAGCACAACATAACAATGAATAGAGGGCTGATGATGTTGCTAAACTTTCTTCATCTTCTTGCCACATTGCATTTAAGCATATTGTAAATGTAGGCTGCAAATTTATCTTATCATCTATTTGTTTACAGTGATTAAAAAATGATTTAATCAGATACAAGTGATTGTAAGCCTTTTTTCAAATCGATATTATATCTATCTTATCACCTTTTTTCTTTGTTAACAATGATTAAAAAATGATTTAATTAGATATAAGTGATTGTAAGCCTTTTTTCAAATCGATATTATATCTATCTTATCATCTTTTATTTTGTTAACAATGATTAAAAAATGATTTAATTAGATATAAGTGATTGTAAGCCTTTTTTCAAATCGATATTATATCTATCTTATCATCTTTTATTTTGTTAACAATGATTAAAAAATGATTTAATTAGATATAAGTGATTGTAAGCCTTTTTTCAAGTCGATATTATATCTATCTTATCATCTTTTTTTTTCCCATCTATTTGTTTACAATGATTAAAAAATGATTTAATCAGATATAAGTGATAAGCCTTTTTCCAAACAAATATTATATCTGATATATATATGATTTAGTGGCGCATATTAGATGATCAAATTTGTTGAAATATCAAATATTTTTAGTGAGAGTGAGAGCGTTGCATTAAAAATTATAAACAATCCATTATCAGCGCTAATATCACTACTATTAATTATTAATCATTAATTCCACTCATTTATTGATAAAAATCAAGCATTGTTGAATTTCCAAGTAATAAATTATATTAGAATTGCTTTACTTTCGTTTAATTTGCAGTTTTTTTTTCAGTGAAATGTAGGAGAAATATTACTAATTAATTTGAATTGTTTTTTTTTTTTCATGATAACATATAATTTATCAGTTTATCATTTAATTTTTCTTAATTAGAAACATAAAGAAAAAAAGGAAACATACTTCAATAAGAACAGAAAAAGCTTTAGTTGGCGCATCATATCGTGTATTTTTCGTTAAAAAAATACCCAAATTAGTTATTGATAATGCTGAATTAATTGAAATCTAAAATTTATATTTTATAAAATAAAGCTATTTGTTTTATAATAATAAAATTAGTAATAATAATATTTTAAATTTATTAATTACCAGATAATACAGTGATTGAAGTGATAATTTTGTATACATGAAAAAAGAAGAAAATGATAAATTTTATCACTAATAATATTTTAAAATTTATTAATTAATTACGAGATAATACAGTGATTGAAATGATAATTTTGTATACATGAAAAAAGAAGAAAATGATAAATTTTATCACTAATAATATTTTAAAATTTATTAATTAATTACGAGATAATACAGTGATTGAAATGATAATTTTGTATACATGAAAAAAGAAGAAAATGATAAATTTTATCACTGATATTTATGCAATAAAATTTGAAAAAAAAACTAAGCAAATAATGGTACTGTAATGCTAAAATTAATTTACACAAGAAGTCATTGGATACTGTAGTATTAAAGTTAACTAATTTACACAAGGAGTCATTGGATACTGTAGTATTAAAGTTAACTAATTTACACAAGGAGTCATTGGATACTGTAGTATTAAAGTTAACTAATTTACATAAAGAATCATTGGATACTGTAGTATTAAAGTTTTTAATTAAAAAAGAAAAATGTAAAGAAAAGATAAGAAAAATGAAGAACTTCTTGTACGAAACAGTGTTTCAAACTAAGTAATAGATCATCTTTCTCGCATTCTGATTGTAAACCAAATCTGAGATATCCAACAATAATGACAAAATTATCATGTGATAATTTTACCAAACATTCTGGTGCTATATCAGTTGAAATTTTGAGAAAACGATAAAAACTGAAATGATAAATATTATCAATATTATCAATCAATTAAAAAGACATATATCGATTTCATTCAGTTGAAACTTTGAGAAAACGATAAAAACTGAAATGATAAATATTATCAATCAATTAAAAACATATATCTATTTCCTTCAATTTATTATTTCGACTTTTGCTACAGCAATTAGCAATAATAACTACATTTTAAAACTTAGTAAATGAATTGATAAATAGGTAGGTAGTTAGATAGGTAGGTAAGTAGGTAGGTAGATAGGTAGGTAAGTAAGTAGGTAGGTAGATACGTAGATAACTAGGTAGATAGGTAAACAGGTAGGTAAGTAAGTAGGTAGATAGGTAGGTAAGTAGGTAGATGGGTACGTAGGTAAGTAAGTAGGTAGGTAGGTGCGTAGATAACTAGGTAGATAGGTAGAGTAAGTAAGTAGGTAGATAGGTAGTAAGTAGGTAGGTAGGAAGATGGATAGGTAATAAGTAGGTAGATAGGAAGGTAGGTAGGTAGGTAAGTAAGTAGATGAATGGATGAATAAAGTTTATTTTTGTACTATGCCTAGATTTGAACCATTTTTTTGTGAATAATAATTTTAAGCTAATTGAAAATAATTTAATCCTAAGAAATTAGTAAAAAATAAATCTTTTTTTTTTTCGGTTGTTTCTTTATAATTAATTAAAATTTATCAGATAAAATATTAAATACAAATAATAGCGAAATTTAAGTATTGAAAAACTTTAATTAATCGGATTTTAATTAATCGAATTTTAATTAATCAAATTCTAATTTATTTTTAATTATAAATTTTAATTATTACATTTTTCGTAATAAAGGTAATTTCAGAAAGTCATATTGCATTATCGATAATAGCATATTCCATGTTGTTGCAATGATACGTGAACGATTTTCGACAAATTTTGTCTTACCTGAAATGAATGAATGAAATTTGAAATTTAAATATTTATAATAATAATAATAATTATTATTACTAAATATACGCTAATCATTGCGATTATTTCAAATAAATCAATTATTGATATCATATAATAATTATCATATTATCACTGATACAACAATAATCATCTCGTCTTAATATTATCTTTTTAACCTAAGAATTTAATAATTTATCAACTTACAATATGCTGCAATTTATTTTTAATTTTATAAATCTCGATTAAATCTCGACCAAAAAATTTGAAGTAATAAAAAAAAAGTGACAAACCAGTTAATAAATTGACCGGTCGATTTTTTCGATCCATTACATTTGTAAGAATTGTTAATAAAATGATTAAATCTGATGCCTTCTCTCTATTATCAGCATTTTTGAAACGTTCTGCTTGTTTTTCACCATAAATTTGAATAATATCTAATAATACCTTTAAAAATTTCAAAAAATTTTTATTCATTATTTATTTAATTCCATTCCGATATATATTTCTTTTTATTATTTAAATTCTTATTTCAAATATAAATTTTTTTAATCTGTTATTTATTGCATTATTATCACAGCTTTATTAATTGTTAAAAATTGCAAAAGATATTTGATTATAACTTTTATCAAACATTTGAATAATAGTGTATAATGATAAATAATGATAATGATAAATGAATAAAAAAAAAAAAACTATCAAGTGTTGTTTAACAAATATGAATGATAGATGATATAATTTCATTATTCCAATAATTATCAGAAATCGAATTAGATTAAATAATCGGATAGACTAGGACTTAATAGTCGAAATTAATTGATATTGGAATAAATTAGAATGAAATTTAACAAGATAATATATTACCTCATAAAGTAATAAAATATCACTATGATTATCACAATATATGTACAATTTTTTTGTTAAGCAATCAAAAAATTGAAAAATTGCATTGATAATAGTTGGTGAATCATGATAAGTTGATAATAATTCGACGGAAGATTTTAATACTGGTGCTAAATATGCTAAAAAAAAAAAACGAAGAAAAATTACATATTTATAGAAATGAATTGTAATTAATTATAATTTTTAATTAGCCGATAATTGATGATTATTCAGAAAGTTTGAATTTTGAAATGGTTTATTATAATCATAATTAATGATAAGATATAATCGTAATTAATTCGAAACATTTAATCGTTTCATTTATTTAATTATTCGATAACTTTTTGAATTTCAGATGATTACAGTTTATAGGGTACATATAATCATAATTTCAACTATTCAATAATTGATTTATATGAACAATAATTTACATATATATATAATCACACATCAGTGATAAGATATAATCATAACTAATTTGAAACATTTAATCACTCATATATCTAATTATTTGATAACTTGAATTATTAAGTGATTATAATTTGCAGTAAATATATAATCATAATTTTCAAGTATTCAATAATCGATTGATATGAACAACAATTTGCATATATATAATCATAATTATAATAAATTTTATAATATTATTTAATTAATTAATTAATTGATTGACAGTTTGAATTTTAAATTAATAAAAATATATATAATCATAAATTTTTAATAATTTAATAATTGATTATTCATAAATTCAAATTCTTAAATGAACAACAATCTGCATACATATTATAGTTTAAATATGCAAATTAACATAATTAATTATAATTCATTAATTATAATTTTTAATTAATTAAAAAATATAAATTACCAAATAAAAAATTTGCGGTACATTTTTTTGTCGCATCAATTACGGCACAAAACACAATCCAGCAAATCATCAATATTCTCATCCGTATATTCTGGATTCTCACATAATGATAGAAATTTAATTCTTATTGGTATTAAAATCTGAAGAAAAATAAAGTATTCGAATTCTGATTTTAAGTTAAAAAATTCATGAGTAAGACGAGAAATTTGATTTAATTTTAATTTTTTGTTTAACTTTTTAAAATTAAAATGAATTAAATCAAATTAGATGTATATTTTTATTTTATTCATATAATTATACATTTATTTCATACCAATAATTGATATTTCAAAATATAATCAATATTCATTGTTATTTGATAATCAATTACAAATATATATATATGTTTTATTAAGTAAATAAGAATTGAATATAAATAATGAAATACTACACAAACCATTTCATGCAATGTTCTCTGTTTTGCTTCATCATTAATCATACTACCAATTTGTATCAATACTTTTATCAGTGAAGTACGAACCAATAATTGATCAATTTGTACCGATGATAAATATGAAAATAAAAAAATATTTTTTGATATTTCACGATACGTTGTACTTGCTAAAACAGCAAGTAATTCGATAGCATCCATACATGCCCTGATAATTTAAAATGATTATTATATTTGATGATAGTACTTATATTTTAAATTATTAATTTAAATTCTCTATATTATATCATATTAATTACAGCATTTATTCATTACTGTTTATGATATAATTCTCGAGTACAGATATTTTTGATAAGTAAATTATTTATAAAATATATTAAATAGCATCCATGCATACCCTGATAATTTAAAATGATTATTGTATTTGATGATAGTACTTATATTTTAAATTATTAACTTAAATTCTATATTATATCATATTAATTACAGCATTTATTCATTATTGCTTATGATATAATTCTCGAGTACAGATATTTTTGATAAGTAAATTATTTATAAAATATATTAAATAGCATCCATGCATACCCTGATAATTTAAAATGATTATTATATTTGATGATAGTACTTATATTTTAAATTATTAACTTAAATTCTATATATTATATCATATTAATTACAGCATTTATTCATTACTGTTTATGATATAATTCTCGAGTACAGATATTTTTGATAAGTAAATTATTTATAAAATATATTAAATAGCATCCATGCATACCCTGATAATTTAAAATGATTATTATATTTGATGATAGTACTTATATTTTAAATTATTAATTTAAATTCTCTATATTAATCATATTAATTACAGCATTTATTCATTACTGTTTATGATATAATTCTCGAGTACAGATATTTTTGATAAATAAATTATTTATAAAATATATTAAATAGCATCCATGCATACCCTGATAATTTAAAATGATTATTATATTTGATGATAGTACTTATATTTTTTAAATTATTAATTTAAATTCTATGTATTATATCATATTAATTACAGCATTTATCCATTACTGCTTATGATAAGTAAATTTTTGATAAATAAATTAATTTATAAAATATATTAAATTTCAATAATATTTGATAATGATAAAAGAACGAAATATTACGGAATTCTCGAATACAAGTATTTTTGATAATTAAATTGTTTATAAAATTTATTAAATTCTAGAAATATTTGATAAAAATAAAGATATAATACAATTCTCGAGTACAGATATTTTTGATAAGTAAATTTCAGAAATATTTGATAATGATAAAGGTACGAAAATAAATGATGAAAAAAGTTTGAATGAAATAATTGCAATAATTAATTCTAATCAATTAATATGTTTATTAACTTTAACTTTCATTTTGTTTTTAAAAATTTAAACGAATTTAAATCTGAATAAATATTACATTACTTTTATTTCATTGCAATAATTATTTTCTTTACTCAATTTGATTATTTAAGTCGTTTAAAAATTTCCGAAATTTATAATTCGGTATATCTTAACTTAATTAGACTTGAAGATATTAATTTGGAAGTTAATTTTTTTGTCAAATATCTTCAATATCATAAATCATAAATCACTTATCATAATGCATCGAATGATTAAAAATTTATCAGTGTATTTGAGAATATATTAAAATTACATTTATCATGTGATTTTAATTATCAAAAAATTATTCGATATATTTATTAACAATCATTTTATCATAAAATTTACCAGTATATCTGAATATATTAAAATTGTATTTATCATATGATTTCAATTATCAAAAAAATCATTCGAATATTTTTTTTTCACTAAATTTATTATTATGTCTGAATATATTAAAATTATATTCATTATGTGAGTTCAATTATCAAAAAATTATTCGATATATTTATTAACAATCATTTTATCATAAAATTTACCAGTATATCTGAATATATTAAAATTATATTTATCACATGATTTCAATTATCAAAAAAATCATTCGATATATTTCTTAACAAATCATTTTATCATAATCATTATTTTAAAATATTTTATAATCATGATTACACTGTGAATTTAAGATTGCACAAAAATTGCTAACTTTTTTTCATCCGGCATAAGTTCAATATTCGAAATGATTTTTGCAACGCAAAATCAACCAATATTTGTGTTAATGTTCGTAATACTTCAGCTAATCGATCATTTTTATCAGTTATCTTTTCAACATGTAATCCGATCGCTGATATTAATCGTTTTGCGCACCATAATGATGTACAACATAATTCGGGATTGATTGCTGTTATGCCATGATCTTTTAACAGTTCATCTTCAATTGAACACCACGCAAATACAGTACCAATCATTCTGAAAAATAAAATAAATTTAAATTCAATAATTTCCAATATTATTCATGTTAAAATTAATTACCAATTTTTGCAATACAATAATTAATGCAACAATTTTTTATGAATTAAATAAATTTAAAACAAAACAAAAAATTTTTCTATACTTTACTTATTTCATAATTTTCATATTTATTTAAGTTATTAATTTCAAAATATATCAAAATCACTAAATGATTATTTTAAGATTAATTATTGTTTTTAGGAATTTGTTGAAATTCAAAATTTTTCAAATAAAATTTATTTTTGCATAATTACGAAATTTGTATTATATATATAACAAACTTTATCACTAGATCAATATTTGATGGATCAGTTAGTGTTTGAGGTGAACTGATACATGCTTCAATATAGAATGCATATTTTTCAATATCAGTACGCTCTTCTGCTGGAATTTCATGATAATAATCTAATAATTTACTTTGCCATATACAATTACGATCATTATCTTCTTCCACTAATGCATGACCTTAAATAGCATATAGGAATAATGATTACTCGTTTACCATATATATTTAGATTAAAATAATTCAAATAAATTTTTAAGTAAGCATGATCTTAAATAGCATGTAAGAATAATGAATTACTCGTTTACTATATATATTTAGATTAAAATAATTTCAAGTAAGCATGATCTTAATAGCATATAAGAATAATGAATTACTCGTTTACTAATATATTTAGATTAAATAATTCAAATAAATTTTTAAGTAAGCATGATCTTAAATAGCATGTAAGAATAATGAATTACTCGTTTACTATATATATTTAGATTAAAATAATTTCAAGTAAGCATGATCTTAATAGCATATAAGAATAATGAATTACTCGTTTACTATATATATTTAGATTAAAATAATTCAAATAAATTTTTAAGTAAGCATGATCTTAAATAGCATGTAAGAATAATGAATTACTCGTTTACTATATATATTTAGATTAAAATAATTTCAAGTAAGCATGATCTTAAATAGCATATAAGAATAATGAATTACTCGTTTACTATATATATTTAGATTAAAATAATTCAAATAAATTTTTAAGTAAGCATGATCTTTAGCATGTAAGAATAATGAATTACTCGTTTACTATATATATTTAGATTAAAATAATTCAAATAAATTTTTAAGTAAGCATGATCTTAAATAGCATGTAAGAATAATGAATTACTCGTTTACATATATATTAGATTAAAATAATTTCAAGTAAGCATGATCTTAATAGCATATAAGAATAATGAATTACTCGTTTACTATATATATTTAGATTAAAATAATTCAAATAAATTTTCAAGTAAGCATGATCTTAAATAGCATGTAAGAATAATGAATTACTCGTTTACTATATATATTTAGATTAAAATAATTCAAATAAATTTTTAAGTAAGCATGATCTTAAATAGCATGTAAGAATAATGAATTACTCGTTTACTATATATATTTAGATTAAAATAATTTCAAGTAAGCATGATCTTATAGATATAAGAATAATGAATTACTCGTTTACTATATATATTTAGATTAAAATAATTCAAATAAATTTTAAGTAAGCATGATCTTAAATAGCATGTAAGAATAATGAATTACTCGTTTACTATATATATTTAGATTTCAAATAAATTTTAAGTAAGCATGATCTTAATAGCATGTAAGAATAATGAATTTACTCGTTTACTATATATATTTAGATTAAAATAATTCAAATAAATTTTTAAGTAAGCATGATCTTAAATAGCATGGTAAGAATAATGAATTACTCGTTTACTATATATATTTAGATTAAAATAATTTTCAAAGTAAGCATGATCTTAAATAGCATATGTAAGAATAATGAATTACTCGTTTACTATATATTTAGATTAAAATAATTCAAATAAATTTTTAAGTAAGCATGATCTTAAATAGCATGTAAGAATAATGAATTACTCTTTATATAATATATTTAGATTAAAATAATTTTCAAGTAAGCATGATCTTAAATAGCATATAGAATAATGAATTACTCGTTTACTATATATATTTAGATTAAAATAATTCAAATAAATTTTTAAGTAAGCATGATCCTAAATAGCATATAAGAATAATGAATTACTCGTTTACTATATATATTTAGATTAAAATAAATTCAAATAAATTTTCAAGTAAGCATGATCTTAAATAGCATGTAAGAATAATGAATTACTCGTTTACTATATATATTTAGATTAAAAATAATTCAAATAAATTTTCAAGTAAGCATGATCTTAAATAGCATGTAAGAATAATGAATTACTCGTTTACTATATATATTTAGATTAAAATAATTCAAATAAAATTTTCAAGTAAGCATGATCTTAAATAGCATGTAAGAATAATGAATTACTCGTTTACTAAATATATTTAGATTAAAATAATTCAAATAAATTTTTAAGCAAATAAAGTTTTTTTTTAAAAAAACGAAAACTTTATTAATACTATATATATACTTAATAACTATTATAATTTCATTTCCATTCTAATTCAATCTATTTTTTCAACTTAATGTATTCAAATTTAATTTTATTTCAAACAAAAAAAATTAAATCGAAAATGAATGTGAAAGAATTCAAATTCAAATTTAAATTCAAATTTAAATTCAAATTAAACGTTACCAACAATAAGTAAAATCCAATGCATATTTTCTTGCCACATTTTCAAATCTTCATCACTCATTTCTATTTCAATTGTTGCCAAAAAAAAATTCTTCGATCGTTTCAGCAAGTATTCTTATAAAATTTATATTAATTAAATTTTTAAATTAAAAAAAAAATTTTAATTAAAAAAAATTTGAAATAAATTAAAATATATTTATTAGAGCATACGTAAATATTTTTGGTAACATTCGATCGAGAAAGTATGATGAAAAAGTTCCAATTTTTATCATTATTTCTTTAAAAATTTCACGATCTGGTAACGGTACTGATATCTGAAAATTAATTAATTATAATTCTAATAATTTCAGCATAGCATTATCAGAATAAGTAAAATAAATTGATAAGAATGATAAAGAAATTTGATAATCGTATAAATAATATATTTTAATTATCTCATCTATTTTGTGATAAATAAAAATCAGAAATTAAAATACGCAATTAATTAAAAATCAACAAAAAAGAAAACGAATAAATAAACAAATAACTAAATTAATTGAGATGAATTTTGAAATAATCATTTAAAATAAGAAAATCAATAAATTACATGAAATGAAAAATAGGAAAAAATAGTAAATCAAAATGGCATTAAAAATAAGAAATCAATAAATTACATGAAATTAAAAATAGGAAAAAATAGTAAATCAAAATGGTATTAAAAATAAGAAATCAATAAATTGCATGAAATTAAAAAAAAAAAAAAAATGAAAAAAAAAAAGCTAAGATATTTTTATCAGTGATAATACGACGATACATACTTCTTCACGATCACCGAATGGTACCGAAAACATCGTTTGCATAAATGATGAAATCATAACGATTGTTATTCGAGAAAAATCAATCGTATAATTGAATACTTCGAGTAGCTCTGAATGTTGTAAAATTATCAACCATCCTTTGAATAAATTTTGTATCGAACTGATATAGGTCCATTTCATTGTTGTGGTATTCTCGACCATTGATGCTTTTTCTTTAACTTTCTCCTTAATTTTTTCCTCAAAATTTTCCTCAACTTTTACTTCAATTTTTCCTTCAACTTTTTCTCTAACTTTTTCCTCAACTTCTTCTTCAACTTTTTCTCTAATTTTTCTCAACTTTTTCTTCAACTTTCTCCTCAACCTTTTCTTCAACTTTTTTTCTAACTTTTTTCTTCATCTTTTTTCCTAACTTTTTCTTCAACTTTCTTATCAGCCTTTTCATCAATCTTTGCTTCCTCACTTTCGGTGACTTTTTTATTCTGCAAAACAGGAGAAGAATGTTTAATTATTAGTTAATTTAGATAAATATCAATTTGTTAATTATTATTTAATTAATTAATAAGAATAAATTTTTCTCTATTTATCACTCAGTTGATTAAATGATTATGAATTTAATTGATTGCTTTTATCATTCAATTGATTAAATGATTACAAATTTAATTGATTGCTTTTATCATTCAATTGATTAAATGATTATAAATTTAATTGATTGCTTTTATCATTCAATTATTAAATGATTATAAATTTAATTGATTGCTTTGATCATTCAATTGATTAAATGATTATAAATTTAATTCAAATTAATGGATCAGTTAAAAAAATCAAAAATAGATGCAATGAGCGAATTATAATTAATATAAAATTGAAATTTATGTAAAACTTAAAACTGATTGTTAAAATAGATATCAGTAATTAAAATTTAATTACTGCTAAATTTTTAATGATAAATTATCACATTTTGATTAATTAGTGCATTTCAAGTTTATTTAATAATTTTTGATATCTTTTAATAAATTTGCAAATTTTAATATTTTCATATCAAATCCTCAAAAATTAGCCAAAAAAAAGCAAGCATATTTCATGTACATACCATAAGTAATAATCTTACTGCAAAATTCTCCGTGAAGTCGGGAATGAGTGATAAAAAAATCGGGAATGATGATTCAGCTCGTGCAAGTGATTGAATCGGATGAATAGTTAAGATATTGGCAATCATCAAACAATGACGATATGATTGTGGCGTTATTAATTCACTAAAATTAATGATAATTTTAAATCTTCGATTAATCAATCGATCAATTAATCAATCAATCAATCAGTCAATCAATCAATTTTAACGATCAATCATTTAATATACGCTTGTATAGATATTAATCAATTTATTTATTTATAATATAATTTATGATCGATTGAAAAATTGTTCATCACTCGATCATTCGATCAAACAGTTATCGGATGATCAGATATGTTATCAATTATGCAGTTTATATAGTTCAATAAACTTAACATTCTGGATGTCTAATAATACACAACTCAATAAATTATAATATTTGATCGTTTGACCTGTTTCTCTTGTCTAACTATCCATAAAATGGTAATATATTAGGTAAAATAATATATGAGATAGAATAATATATCAGATAGAATAATATAGCAGATAGAATAATATATCAGATGGAATAATATATCAGATAAATATATATAAGCGGAATAGAATAATATATCAGATAGAATAATATAGCAGATAGAATAATATAGCAGATAGAATAATATATAGATAGAATAATATAGCAGATAGAATAATATCAGATAGAATAATATAGCAGAATAATAATATACAGATAGAATAATATACAGATAGAATAATATAGCAGATAGAATAATATATCAGATGAATAATATATCAGATAGAATAATATAGCGATAGAATAATATATCAGATAGAATAATATAGCGAATAGAATAATATACAGATAGAATAATATATGCAGATAGAATAATATAGCAGATAGAATAATATATCAGATAGAATAATATATCAGATAGAATAATATAGCAGATAGAATAATATAGCAGAAAGAATAATATAGCGATAGAATAATATAGCAGATAGAATAATATAGTAGATAGAATAATATAGCAGATAGAATAATATATCAGATAGAATAATATAGCGAATAGAATAATATACAGATAGAATAATATATCAGATAGAATAATATAGCAGATAGAATAATATATCAGATGGAATAATATATCAGATAGAATAATATAGCGATAGAATAATATATCAGATAGAATAATATAGCAGATAGAATAATATAGCAGATAGAATAATATAGCAGATAGAATAATATAGCAGATAGAATAATATAGCAGGATAGAATAATATATCAGATAGAATAATATAGCAGATAGAATAATATAGTAGATAGAATAATATAGCAGATAGAATAATATAGCAGATAGAATAATATAGCAGATAGAATAATATAGCAGAAAAGAATAATATAGCAGATAGAATAATATAGCGGATAGAATAATATAGCGGATAGAATAAATATATCATATAGAATAATATAGATAATATTACGTATTTTTAATATCAAAAAAAAAGAAAAAATAAAGAAATTACCGTTATTGAAAAGAGTAATAAAACATTCAAGAAGATTTGATATATATCTATCATATGCCGTGAATATGGAATATCAGGAATAGATTTTGCTTTGTTATTCACAACAGGTGATACTTCAGGTAAAATAACATCACGTATTGGCCGATAATTGAGTTATGCCAGTTTGTTGCAAGTAAATGAAAGTTTTCGATCATTACGAACAAATCTATATAACTAAAAGTATATTTATCATTTATGGGTACCTATGATATACCAATTGATATTTTATAATTATTTATTATTGTAATTAATAATCAATTATTGATTTGAATTTTTTATTTAAAATTAATTAATAATTTAAATTCCTTTTTTAACTAATTTAATATATAATAAACGTATTGCAAATTACAAACTACAATATAAAAAAATGTAAAATAATTAGAATATCTGCTAAAATTTCAAAATCACAAATGTTGAAATGTCATTATAAGTCTTTTAGAATTGCTGTATTATTATCATTTCTTCTAATTCAATAATTCATTTCCGATTATTTATCTTAACAGATAAATAAATTCCTTATAAATTGCTACAAATTTAAATATTATTATTATTATTTCTTCTAATTCAATAATGATTCATTCTGATTGTCAGATAAATAATAATAAATGTAATTCGATAATTCATTTCTGATTATTTGTGTTAACAGATAAGTAATAAATTAAATAAATAAATAAATAAACAAATAAACAAACATTGAAGAAAAGTTGTACGAATTCATTCCAATAGAATACTATTCGCCATGTTTTTGGCGGTCCTCGTATCAATGCATCATTTTTATTTGAAAAATGATGAATTCCAAAATTTCGTTCAAAAATAACATTTGATATTAATAGGAATGTTTGTATCATACTTATCTGAAATTATCACTAAATTATATCACACTTTAATGAAATAATATTTGATATTGATAACAATGCTTGTATCATACTTATCTGAAATTATCACTAAATTATATCACACTTTGATCATAATCGCTCTGATGATAATTTTTTTTGATGATAATAAATAAAATTTATAAATTAAATTATTTTAAAAGAAAAAAAAATTGAGTGAATGAATTTTTAAACTTTAAATAAATTTCTAAAAAAAAGTGAACAAAAAAAAGAACGATGAATGATATAAATTTAATCGATAAGTATTAATTTTAAGCGCTTTATTTCCAAATATTTCCTTTTAATATTCTTGAAATTCACAAAAAAAAAATTTTAAACATCTTATTTAAGTATTTTTTTCTAAAAAAATTTTAAATCAAAATTGCTAATTTTGATTTATTTAATTCTAATCAATCTTATCAGTTACTATAAACATCTTATTTAAGTATTTTTTTTTCTAAAAAAATTTTAAATCAAAATTGCTAATTTTGATTTATTTAATTCTAATCAATCTTATCAGTTACTATAAACATCTTATTTAAGTTTTTTTTCTAAAAAAATTTTAAATCAAAATTGCTAATTTTGATTTATTTAATTCTAATCAATCTTATCAGTTACTATAAACATCTTATTTAAGTATTTTTTTTCTAAAAAAATTTTAAATCAAAATTGCTAATTTTGATTTATTTAATTCTAATCAATCTTATCAGTTACTATAACATCTTATTTAAGTATTTTTTTTCTAAAAAAATTTTAAATCAAAATTGCTAATTTTGATTTATTTAATTCTAATCAATCTTATCAGTTACTATAAACATCTTATTTAAGTATTTTTTTTCTAAAAAAATTTTAAATCAAAATTGCTAATTTTGATTTATTTAATTCTAATCAATCTTATCAGTTACTATAAACATCTTATTTAAGTATTTTTTTTCTAAAAAATTTTAAATCAAAATTGCTAATTTTGATTTATTTAATTCTAATCAATCTTATCAATTACTAGCAAAAATTAATTGATAAAATGAAAAAAAAATTTTGTATAAAATTATCAGATAATGTTAAAACAAAAAAAATCATACATTAACATGTGATTGAAGATTGCTAACAAGAAGACAAAACGTGGAACAACATGTATGCATTTCGAATAAATTTGCAATAAACCTCTTTCCTAAAAAAAAAAAAAAATCAGAAATCGAAAATTAATCATAAATTGTAAATTAAATTCATTTCAAATTACTTGGCAATATTTACTTGATTTTTTTTGTCTGTTTACTTATGTTACACTATATGTTATTGCTAAATTTATCACTTCATGCTTATCATATTTATTAATTTCATTCTAACTTATACCGATATACTCAATACATTGAATTCATACTGAAATACTCAATATACTTAATATATTTATTTACCAAAATTAATATATAATTCATAATAAATTTATGCATATTTTTGATAATATGTGAACATTATTTATTTAAAATAAAGAAATTATATTAATTTGATAAATAATTTTTTAACGATATGGATATTGTTTATTTTATCATTTCAACATATCTTTCATTCTTACTCCTTTATCACTAATCTTTTATCATTGTTTAAGTAATAAGTATCATTTACAAGCTTATCCAAATTGAAAAATATTCAAAATTTAACAATTGATTTTTTTTTTTTAAATCATTTCAACATCTCTTCATTCTTACCCCTTTATCATTAATCTCTTATCATTGATTAAGTAATTAGTACTATTTAGAAGATTATTAAATTGAAAAATATTCAAAATTTTGTGAAATCTTTTTTTACAAATAATCAAAAATAAATAAACAAATACCTCAAAGGCAATTTTTGCTTTATATTGAAAATCATAAGGAAGACAAATTTCGCCAATTCTCCAATATCTATCAAATTCAGCTAATAATTTAAGAAGAAATTCATACGTTAAATTATGCTGAAAAATAATATATATACATACATTTAAAGTAATAGTATCATATAAAATGTAATAAATTATCAAAATAAACTTAGCCATGTTTTTATATTAACAATATGCAAAAAATATTCTGTAAAACTTGGGCTGATTGACCTTTTAACCTTTTCAATTTATAATTTACAGGTTACAGAAAATCTAGGCCTATAATCAGTCTTGATTATTGTGAGTTTTTAATTTCAGCATATCAATTAATTATAATTTATCCGATATACGTTTAATTATAAGTATTGTGCTATGTTATTTTATCATAAATTTTATGATAAAATTTATGATAAAATAACGAATTACTATATCATTTACGAAAATAGTGAAATGGTTTACTTATTCTTATCAGTAAAGGATTTATTTTAATGATAGATAAAAAGTGGTAATTTAAGATGAAAACAGTGAAATGCTTTGATTTGCTCTTATCAATCAAAAGGATGCATTTCGAAGATTAAAAGTAGTAGAGATTTGATTTATTAATTTATGCTATCAGTCAAATTCTTATTATCATTATTATTTAATTATTTAGCAATTTACTGATTTATGCTTACTAATCAAATTCTTATTATCATTATCATTAATTATTTAGCAATTTACTGATTTATGCTTACTAATCAAATTCTTATTATCATTATCATTAATTATTTAGCAATTTACTGATTTATGCTTACTAATCAAATTCTTATTATCATTATCATTAATTATTTAGCAATTTACTGATTTATGCTTACTAATCAAATTCTTATTATCATTATCATTAATTATTTAGCAATTTACTGATTTATGCTTGCTAATCAAATTCTTATTATCATTATCATTAATTATTTAGCAATTTACTGATTTATGCTTACTAATCAAATTCTTATTATCATTATCATTATCATCAATTATTATTTATCAAATAGCACAAATTATTCATTGTAATAATCACTCATATGCAAAACTCATTTTCGATAGATCATTTCTCTCTCTCTCTCTCTCGTTTTTTCAAACAAATAAATAAATTCGAATAAAAAGGAGGAATAAGAGGAATGAAAATGATAGAAATAATTACAATTTCGGTTCTTCATCCGTCAACAGAAGATACAATCGACATGCCAACGAATCAAAATCACATGCATGACCATCAAACACTGATCGTTTCACTAATTTTGCGCATGCTTTTAATAGTTCGCCACGAATTATCACCGAATTCCTATTGATAATTAAATTATCACAGATATATCAATTTGTTTGTTATTCTATTGATAATTATCGCAGATATATCAATGTATTATTTTATTGATAATTATTACAGATATATCAATGTATTATTTTATTGATAATTATTACAAATATATCAATGTATTATTTTATTGATAATTATTACAAATATATCAATTTGTTTGTTATTCCATTGATAATTATTACAAATATATCAATGCATTATTTTATTGATAATTATTACAAATATATCAATTTGTTATTTTATTGATAATTATCACAAATATATCAATGCATTATTTTATTGATAATTATTACAAATATATCAATTTGTTATTTTATTGATAATTATTACAAATATATCAATGTATCACTTTAAGTAATTAAATAATACAATTAATATCATTATTATTCATTATCAATAAATGCATTAATATATATTAATGTATTATTTTAAGTAATTAAATAATGCAATTAATATCATTATTATTCATTGTCAGTAAATACATTATATATATACATATATTGATGTATTATTTTAAGTAATTAAGTAATACGTAATACAATTAATATTACTATTATTCATTATCAATAAATATATTGTATATACATATATTAAATATATTATTATTATTCATCATTCATTATCAATAAGTATATGATATGTTTATATATTAATGATTATTTCAAGTAAATTAAGTAATGTGATTAATATCACTATTATTCATTATTCATTATCAATAAATATATAATATGTATATATATTAATATATTATCTTAAGTAATCAAGTAATGCAATTAATATCACTATTATTCATTATTGATCATTCATTATTTATTATCAGTGAATATATAATATGTATGTATATTAATGTATTATTTTAAGTAATTAAATAATACAGTTGATATTATTGTTCATTATTCGTTATCAATAAATATATGAACATGTATATATGTTGATGTCCTATTTTAAGTAATTGTGTAATACAATTAATATTAATTGTACATTGTTATTCGTGATTAAATACAAATAAATGATTCAAAAAAAAAAAATTGTTACAAAATAATCAAATTATCTAAACAAGTTTATCGAAATAGTTCTCTGATAAAAATTTGGAATTTGTTAAAAATTTTGATAAATTGTCATAAAATTTAATCAAATATAATTATCAAATATAATTATTAATATAATTATAAATTATCATTTATAATCTGTAAGAAATGTTAAATTTGCAAAAATTTTTGAAATGAAATTAAAATAACAATGAAATATTTTTGAAAATTTCTATACTAACAATATTTTTTATCATCGTCATAGATTACTAATTTTTTTGCTTAACCATAGTTATCTTATCTTTTTTGAAACATAACTGATAATGATGATAGTAATATTAAGTATGATTATTGATACCTGAAATTTAATATGGCATTTCCAAGGAAATAATTAAAAAATCTTTTTTAATTGTTGGATCCAAAATTGTCCATTGCTTAAAGATAATCAAAATAATAATTTCAGTTACAGTAGTTAAAAGATATTCATTTTTAGTTCCATCTGAAAAAAAAAGGAAATTATCTTTTAAGCAATTAATCGTAATGGAATTAAAAAAAAATTTTAAATTTAAAATTTACAATCAATCAATTTAACAATTTTTTTTTTTTAATTTGCCAGTAATTATTTCATAGTTTTAACAATTCTGATAATTTTATCATACGAATATATTTCATATAATTATTTAATAAAAAGAAAATTACTATCCAATTCGTATATATGTGCCAATTTAAAATTAAAAAAAAAAAAAAAAGGATAAATGGGAAAGATTGTTATTTTCGATTATTATTCAAAGTTTGTATTTTATTACTTAAATAATTAAATTAATTAAATATCTTTTAAGGTTACATTTCTTTTAATATTTTATGATATCTTAGATGATAAATATGAGAAATATTACTTACCAGAAATTTTGATTAGATATCTTTTAATCTTTTAAGTTTACATTTCTT
>SNRZ01000368.1:5000-25271 GCA_008729115.1 Dirofilaria repens | reverse complement strand
GGTTTTATGTTGGTTGCGATTTATGCTATCAATGGTTCCATGGTAAATGTGTTGGCATATCGGAAAGAAAATCAAAGAAAATGACAAGTTGGATATGTGAAGATTGTGCCAAGGAGCAAAAAAGCTCACAGCAGGTTAGTTTCTATTTTCTATTATTCTAACCATATTTTTCCATTGCTGATAAAGGTTTTTTTATTCCGATTTGAAGAAAATGATTTAATTCTGTGGAAATCAGTCTTATTTGTTCATATTTTGGTCCATTTACGTTGGGAAGTTACATAGTTACATTAGTCGGTCTTCACCCTTTATTTACGAATTTTCAGTAAATGCAGTAATTTACAACTAAGCGGTAATGGTCAAAATACTACAAATTGGAAATTTATAGAAATTTTAAGCGATCTACGTCAATATTTTTAGTTTCCTTGTTCTTGACTATCGAAATCACTAGCATCACAACAAATTGATGGATTACAGAAGATAGATGATTGGCATTTAGATCTTTTTCAAAAAATCACATCTTATCTTTCGCATAATTGCATCATTTTTAACTTTAGTTTAATGTTTAAACATTTCTGGTATTTCATTGGTACTGCAAATAATATATCCAGAATAGAATAAAATAATTTCAGCTTTGGTAACATTAATGATGTCGTTAAAGTGACAGTCTATAGTAATATTTGAATTATTTAATAGAAGAAGTCATTCTTCTATTTTGTTGTTACAGATTCATTTTTCGTTGACTCGTTTTAGGAGTTGTATTGTGTTTGTCAAACTCCATACAATGATTCGCAATTCTATGTTGGTTGCGATGGATGTGAAGGATGGTTCCATCCACAGTGTGTTGGAATAACTCAAGAGTATGTAGTTTGTTTAGTTACTTGAAAAATACGAATCGTATTTATTTTGAGATTTTTCTTTTAGCTAGATATTTTCCTAAAAAGGCAAAAGAGGATAAGAATAATACGAAGAAGGAATTGATGTAAATATTCTTCTTTTCTTTTCCGTGCATTTTTCCTTTCTTTTTTTTGATTTTTACAAATTTCCTAATTGTTTAGGCTATATTTCAACGAGAATGATTAAGACCCAGAAGTTTAATTTATATATAATTATGAATATGTCACCGATGAGACAATATTACTAAAAAAATTAATATCTAAAAATTAAATAATAATGAAATGCAATCCAGGGAAGCTGAAAAAGCAGCTGAATATCTGTGTCCGCAATGTATACGAAATAAGCAAATAGGCTGCGAATCGAATATCTCATCTTCATCGCTGATGTTGATTGAACGTCCTGATTTTGAGCTTCTTTGGCATGTCTTTGATAGTTTGAAGGATCACCGTACTAGCTGGCCTTTCCGAGAAGCAGTTGATCGAAAAGATCATCCAGATTATTACTCCATAATAAAAAAACCGATGGGTTAGTTATGAGAATTTTTTGATTCATCGAATTTATTTGTTATGAGTGCAGCTGAATTTTCAGTATCTTACTTTCTTTTTGAATGTTTTCTATGGTGAAGAAAACAGATCGATACTATGCAGATATTTTAGCAAACAGATTATAAATGAAATCTATTATGAATTACATAATTAAAATATTTACAGATCTAAGCATTGTACAGCGAAAGTTGGAACGTTATGAATATCACAACGTGAAGGAATTTACGGGTGATATAATACAAATTTTTGAAAACGCTCGAATATTCAACGCTAAAGATTCGGCTATTTATCAGTGTGCTGATATTCTAGAAAGGCAGTTTCGTGAACGTATGATAGAAATTAAATCTGCGATAGAAACACGGATTAATGATCAAAAAGAGGTTAGCATGCTTGAATGTTTATTCAAAAAATAGGTGTGAAATGAAATTGAAAGATTTACTAAACATAGTTAGTTCTGCAAATTTTAAAATGAAAAATATTGAGATCAGAGCGATGATTAAAAATACCATCATAATATTCATAGACAAAATAAGCTGAAAAATATTAAAAATAAAAAAGTTTGCTTTAAAGTTTCATATGTAAATGCCGAAACTTTGATTTCATCGAATTAGAAAAAAATACGTTACATTTGGATTTTTCTTGTATTTTTATTCTTATTATGACCTTAAAGGTTATAGATGAGTGTATTAGATTATATAATATTCCAGAAAAGTTCAATCAAAAAAAATAATCAAAGCCAGTGCTCAGTGAGCAGATCAGACAGTATCGATAAGATGTCGGAAATTCATTCGTCAATCTTTATTAATTCAAATTTGTCACACTTCTTTTTCATCTATCTATCTTAATAAATTACTGTTGTTTCTTTTTTTTCGTTTTATTTTTTTAGTTATTTGACTTAAATATATGTAAATTTTAATATATTTTGCGATACTGTGCATTTTATTTCAATGTAACTGTAAAAATTGTGAAATGGGAGAGGTTTCCAATCAGATTTCTTTTTAAAATTTTATTCTTTCAATTTTTGAGATATTAATATATCTCGTAGGTTCAGTTTTAACTTTAATGAAAGATAAGTATGGTTTATTTCTTAACAAATGAATTTGTAAAGCGGAATTATGGTGAGCAAACAGGACATTACCAATAGAACTGATCTACCTCATTCTCCTGTCCATGTTTACCTCACCATATCTCAACAACCCTTATACTATTTTCTATTGCTTGTTTTGTTTTCTTTATTTTTCTTATATCTTTTCTTTAAACTCACAAATTTCATTGATAATTTCGATAAGTGATGTATGATATTTTCGACTGAAATATAACATAATAAAATTATCATATATTGAGATTTACGGAAACTGTAAAGCTCTCTTATATTTTCCTATGATTCTCTTTCATCTAAAAAAGCAAAAACTTCTTGTGAATTTTTCAATCTTATTTTGATTCAAGAATCATTTATGCTTGAAAAATATGTTCATGCTAATATAAATTTTTATTTCACTTATTGCATTTTCAATTTTTCTAAATTTTGCTTAATTTTTCTTGTTCCACATATGGTTTCTTTTGCAATACAAAATTTATAAAGGAGACTTTTCCCTGAAAAAAAAAAAAAAAAATAAACTGAAAAATACGTAATAAAGCAGTAGTCGAAGAAAGAGAGAAAAGTTATGAAAAATAATTGAAAAATTGTTTCTATTAAAATGTTGATTCAAATTTCCCATAATTATCCAGAATTAGACAAAATAAAACTATAAATCATACTGCACTTACTATCAATTCTTGCCTTTCTTTTTTTTTCGCTCTCGAATTCAAAATATTTTAAAAAATTTAATCAGTTACGAATTCGATTTTATTTCTTCTACTGTATTTCATTATGTCTGAATTGTTGAAGACTTTTTTTTTTTGGTGTATATGTTCTCCGGGAGTTTCACTTTTATCTCTTTACTATGGATATTTGAATTTCTTTGGTGCTAAATGAAATGAAATAAAAGTAAAATTTTGTTGTCAATTTATTTTGAATTTCATTGCCACAATGATGATTAATATTATAACAGTAATGACAGTAATGATAAAATGATAATAATGATAATGACAATAATAATGATAATAATAATAATAATAATAACAGTAGATAACATTACTAATAATAATAATAAATAATGATAATAAGTAATAATAATAATAGTAGATAACAGCACTAAAGTAATAATAGAAATAATAGCAGTAATAATAAATAATAATAACGTTATTACATAGTAATATAATCACAGTTTTTTAATTTACTTTCAAAAAACTGATATCTGATGTTTTCAAGTAAAGAGTTTCTTGATTATGTGATATATTTCATGGTTTTCTGGAAAAAAGGTAAATGTTGAATAAAGAAAGCATTCAATAAAGATACTCTCGAACGCATTGAAAATACGCTTTTTCTTATCTTATCTCCAACTATTTAATACCGATAAGTTCGATGGCAATTTTATTATTCTCTTTTTTTTATTAAAATTATTTGCATATCATTGATAAGTTAATTATTTGCTTACTATCAAGCTGAATAATTTATCAAGTAAAACATAAAATAAATAATGATTTTAGAAAATTCGTCAATTAATTATTAACCAGTCTAACAATTCTAAAGAGTTAAAAATGATATGATTATGAAAGAAAATTATGGTGAAATGTACATTCTAATAATTCTTAACTTAATTGTGAATTAACAATTCCATCATATCTTTCTTTTATTTTTGTAATAAAAATATTCATTCTATTTGAATGCTTAGAATGTTTTTCGTATTACATACATATTTAATTTATTATAAATTTAAAACAATCCTTTTCAAAATATTTTTTTATTGTTATCTATTAAACGTTTTATTGAAATTTTTATCGATAATTTAGATTGTTGATGAATTTTGAATAATTAAAATTGTTACCTTGGCATAGGTATAGGATTGCTTGTTGTCATTTGAGGGAGAATTAAGACGGAAGTTGTTATGCTAATCATTTGATAAATGATACGATTGATAGCGTTAAATTTTTGAATAAATTATCAAGATATTGATTTACATTTCCACAGTAGTTATTAGTATCTAAAGAGGATAAATATCGTTCATTTGTATTATAATCCATTGGTTTCGGAATAAACTATTAAAGTAAAAATTTGAGAATTGAAGATGATCTGATGATGCAATGCAAAATTAAGCAACGAATAGGATAAAGATAATAAACAATATGATATTGTAATATAGAAATGAATCTGAATATTACAGATGAGGACGAACGAAAATATTTCATTTAATCTTTAAGGTTTGGATTAAAATTCTTATCTGTATAACTTGAATAATTTGGATAGTTTGAATTGTTAAGAAAAAAAAAATGATAAAAAAATTCGTATTCGATCATAAATAATTGTTGATTTGACAGATTGAAATTTACTATAATATCCATATTTAAATTTACGATAATTATTGTTATCAAAAGTTATCATGCGCATTATGATAAAAAAATTCGTATTCGATCATAAATAATTGTTGATAATATAGATTGAAATTTACTATAATATCCACATTTAGATTTACGATAATTATCAAAATTGAGATAATTATCAAAATTGAGATAATTATTGTTATCAAAAGTTATCATGCGCATTGTTGCATTTACGATGAAAGATATTCTCAACAAATTGAATGTACGATAATGCTATTATATTTCATTTGGATTAAAATATTTTTTTTTCAGACAGTTTTCATATCAACGAAAGTTTGAGATGGAATGAAAGATTTACAAATAATTGGAAAGATTTCTGGTGAATTATATTGTATAGGATAAAAAGTTTAAAAAAAATTCTTTTATGAGAAAAACAAAGTATTTTGAATACGATTAATAAAATGTTACCTTTGCTTTATTCATACATTCAAACATAGTTTTATTGATCAAATATCGATTATTGATCAAATATTGATTATTGATTAAACATTGATTAACATGCGTTCATCTTAAATCATCTTGCATGTCGTTGAAATCATGAAACCGAAAAATTGGCAATTCCCTTGTTCTGAGTGCATATGTTGCATGTAGTTATATGTCCGCGTATTGTCTATGAGCTCGTTGATTAAGTATTGATTATTGATTAAATATCGAATATTGATCAAATATTGATTATTGATTAAACACTGATTAACTTCCGTTCATTTTGAATCATCTTAAACGTCGTTGAAATCGTGAAACCGATGAGCTTCAGCAAATAGCAGTTCTATTTCGTGCTAATAACGGCGCTATTTGTTGTAGTGGACGAACTTGTGCCAGAATCTTTCGAAACAGAAGAAGAGGATTCTGAGCGCCAAAGCCATTTTAAAAAGATGCATCTAACGAAGATGGTTGGATGAGCATATCGGGTTGTCATTTATTTTGATTTATGATATTGTCATTTGGGTTATGATAGGTGTCTCATTAATATTATTGAATTTGTTATTATTGATTTGTATTTGCTGATGTTCGTTGATATATTATCAAATTTATTGTGATAAAGGTTTAATTATCCAAGTTTAAAGTGATGTCATTGAAAGGCAGAAAGAACTCTCAATTTTTATCACTAATCAAGAAGATCAACGACAGCACAAAAAGACCCATTAACTTTCACTGATAACATCAATAATCGTTTCATATTACATTCTACTCTATCCGGCACACCTGTTCTGGAAGTATTTTATACATTCCAAAAAGATTCACATCAAACATTGCAAATTCCAACGTAAATAGAAAATTTGCTGTCTGAAATTGTTTCACTGTCTTTCAATTTATTTTTCCTTTTATTTCTGGGGATATTATAACTGTTCGAATAGAATACAATTTATCTTTTATACTTCCAAGAATATTATATTTTTCGGATAGAATTTTCGATTTCTAATTTTTCAATTATGATTTGTCTTTAGGAATTCGAAATTATATTGTCAATGAGTGAAAGATACTTTTCAATCAAAAAATAGCGATAATAATGATATATTATCTTGCGAACTTTTCAAGATGTATATAATTATCATATATCTATATATCTCTTATCTATAATGCTTTATCATAGCTCATAGATATTACATTTGTATATTAATTATAGTATTTAACTTGTCCACCTATAATATTCAATTTCTATACATAGTTACATCTATCGTTGTGATAAGTGATAAGTTTCTTTCAAATGATCATACAATTATCAACTTTTTTTACAACTTAATTTTAAGCTCAATATCTATACATCATAGTTACATCTGTCGTTGTGATAAATGATAAGTTTCTTTCAAATGATCATACAATTATCAACTTTTTTTACAACTTAATTTTAAGCTCAATATCTATACATAGTTACATCTGTCGTTGTGATAAGTGATAAGTTTCTTTCAAATGATCATACAATTATCAACTTTTTTTACAACTTAGTTTTAAGCTTATCAAAATTTTACTGAAATTTGCTAAATTTATGAAATAGTGGAATTACTTCGCCTTTTGTCAAGATGTAGTATTGAGAAGAAGTGCAAACTTATATACATTCTTTTGTCGGGAACTTTTCTGAAGCAATTAATATGGTGCTTCTACTTATTCACATTCATAAAACATATTTAAATATTGAAATAACAACATTATTAAATAAGTAAAGCTATAATAAAGATTGAACAGAAAACTATTATAATCTTTTTTCTACTCTTAGATAGCTGTTATCATCATAATCACTTAAGCTATATCACATACAATGAAACAAATTATCACGAGAAAATAATAAATATTTGACCTACCACTTTTGCAAAGTATGATTTTCGAGAGCATCCGATTTAATCAATTAAATAATGCTACATGAGCAAATATAGCCATGCCTATCCGTCAAGACAACAAAACTGTCATCCTTTTTTCAAGTTGACTAATATCCAATTTCAAAATTTAATCATCCTCTTGTGCCAAACAAAATTTCATATAGGAAAAAAAAATTTGATTGGAATATTTGTCTGTAAATAATTCATTGTAAAATAACGATGATAAGGGAAAGTTTTTGTAAAAGTATGAGCTATTCTCCATAACAAATATCTAACCTACTCTGATTTTGTACCATCACAACCTAAAATCACCATGAAACCTTATCTGATCATTGCGCAATATTTCGAAATGTCGAAATATTCAGCCGTGACACATTGAAATCAAATAATATCTGAAAACGAAATTATGAAGAAATGAAAACAATTCAGTTGCTCAATTCATTTTTTAATCATTAAATTTTGGATGTAATCAGAGATAAACTGTTTATCGGCAACAATTTACACACTATATCAGATCACTTTTCTTCCTTCTTTATATCAGATCTCTTTTTTTTTTCGCCTTTTTATTATATATGAGATCACTTTTCTTATCAGATCTCTTTTCTTCCATTTTTATTATATATGGAAAACTTTTGAAAATTTCTTCTCGATATGACTGATATCAGTGTAACATTTAATTGGATGGATCATAATTTTTTATTGTTTGGAAAGTTGAAATAAAACATCAGAAGCTCGGATGATTTACGGAATTCGAGAATTTCTTATGATATTGTCTTAAAATTCCGCATCATCCGTAAGTATAATGACTAATAAGTTATACCTAAGTTTATATTTCCTATTTTTTTCGCATCTTATATTCTGAGAATTCATTTTTTATTTTCACTATTTTAAAAGAATATAAATAATGGGGAAAAAAATAATGATTTTTAGATGCTTCTTCAAAAAAAAAAAATCTATTCCTGAATCGTTTATCACAGAATTAGGTCATTGTGAAGGACCTGAAAAAGCTTGTCAAGAAATCTGGATTTTGGTTTCTCAAATTTATAATTTTGATAATTTTAAAAATTAGATAAAAATCTTGTTATCACCTGATCTCTGTGATTTTCTTAACATATTGTTATTATTACTGATTCTTAAAAAAAAAATTAAAATTATTGATTCTTTTGAAATTAATAGTATGAATATTTTGAACTACAATGAAAAAAATATTCATTAATTTTCATTCTAAAATCAATTTTTAGAATTATTTCTTAATCGAATTTCTTTTTATCGTGATAATTTATAGCTATTTTTTATAACTATAAGAAGAAATTCGATCAAAAAATGAAAATTTTTTACGAAATCTAACAATTTAATTAATCTTTTTGGTAGAATTGAACTTTATATAAGTTTTTCTAGATATATACACCTATTTCATTGCATATCAGAATTAAGCTAACAATAAGCATGCATGATAGTAATGATCGTTATAATCTTAACATTATAAATTAACAATATTTATGCATTGGATCATTTGAACAAATAATAACGATAGTAGGAATGAAATAATTTTACGAATCATTAATAATTTTCTAAGAACAAAAAAGTTAGATATTTGATTGAATAACTAGCAAGAATATATTGAAATGATTAAATCGCTGTCAGCGATTATCAAAAATTATAAATTTGAGAAACCAAAATCGAGATTTCTTAACAATCTTTTTCAGCTTCTTCACATTGATTGAGTTGTCGATATCAGCAAAATAAATATTAATATATCCATTGATCTTGAAAATTTCACATTAATTATTTCGATCATTTAATTAGATATTTTGCAAAAATAAAAATTTTTAGAAAATAAATTGATCACATTGTCGATATCAGCAAAATGATTAAATTGTCGATATCAGCAAAATGATTAAATTGTCGATATCAGCAAAATAAATATTAGCATATCCATTGATCTTGAAAAATTTCGCATTAATTATTTCGATCATTTAATTTGATAAAAAAATTTTTTGCAATAATAAAAATTTTTAGAAAACAAATTATTAAATATTTATTTTAGTTAAAATAAATTTAAACTACCAGTTTATTATTTAAAAAAATTTTAGTTAAATGGTGATTGTTTGTTTTAACTGATTAGATATCTGATATTGGCTAAATATGAATACTATTAAACTTCTTTATTTATTGAAAATATCAGCAGTCTTCATTGTTAAGGTTTTTATTTTATTTTTATTCAATTTATCTCTTTTATTATAGCATAGAAAAAGGAACTGATGATATCATACATATCACTGAAGAGTTAGAGTTGCAATTTCACAAATCATTTAATGATATGGATGATTTTTTAATATTATCAGTATTATGCATTAAAAATTTAATCATTTATCATTTTAACACCTCACCGTATTTGTTTCATTCGGAAAAAAACAAAGTTTGCTAATTTTGGAGAAAAAAAATTGCAAAATATATCAGAGAGAATAGAAAAATCGCCAGATAAAATAAATCAAAAATGGTCCATCAACAGATTGTATCATTTCAATTATCTGATACATTTCACATATGCTTAGGTTCGAGTAGTCAACAGCAGGTAGTATAAGCAAATATTTAAAGTATACAACAAGCTATGACACGAGTTACTATAAATTTAAATTTGAATTTAAGTAACAAAAAATAATAAACATCAATTCAACGAATAAATAAGAAATGATTCAGCGATTAATTTTTCGTTCACTTATAGTTAATTAATATAAAAATAGAATATTTTGATTTTCTTGTGCTAAAATTAAACTTTGATCGCTAATAGTTCATTTTAGATTAAATATTTTATTTTGAACTTCAACTTAAACTTCAGATATTGAACATAAGCATATGTGAAGCTTTATTGGTGGACCGGTTTATTTCATTCATCGTTGCATGTTAAAATTTCGCAATGTTCTGGATTAGGCGCCCGACATTGGAGGGCAAAATTCTTGTTGTCATAGGCCGGGAGTGGTTTTAGCCAGTGTTTTGGTTTAGATCTAAGTTTCTGTTGTCACTTGGGGGTGCGTGGACGGGTATCAGTGCGAATATCAGTGAACAATACGGTTTGGTAGCCTTGAATTTCTTAATAAATTATCAAAGTATTGATTTATATTTCCATAGTAATGTTAACGAGTATCTGAAAGAGATAAATATCATCGATTTGTTATGTATCAGTTGATATAAGTCAGTTACTTCGAATAAACTATTCGAGTAGGAATTTGAGGATTAGAGATGATTCAGATGATGAAATGTAGATGAAAGAATAATGAATACGATAAAAACAATTAATAATGTAATACTGTGATATAATTGTTGAGAGACAATTATTGAATAGTTTTAGATTTAAAGTTGAAATGAGGAATAGAATTTATTTTATTCGTTTTCGTTGTTGATCTGAAACTTGTTATATAATCGAAATTTTTTTTGCTGTTGGTTTTTTTGTATGCAGAATAACTGACGTATAATTAAGGTGTTAAGTTTAAAACTTCTTTCTGAATGTTTTAGTCTTTTTTTTTGAAATCAATTCTGCCTATTATATTGGATTAATTGTATAATGCAATTTGTTTTAATGATACATAATTTTTCCGTATGATATAGGTTGAGAAATTCTGAAATTTTCATTTTAAAGATGCCAGAATGACGTTTGTTATGATAATATGATAATCAGTAGGCTAATTAATGAACAGATAAAATTAGAAGACAAAATAACATTTATACGTAAGGTCTATTTGGTCTTCTAATGTATAATGCAGTTTGTTTTAATGATAATTTTTCCATATGATATAGGTTGAGAAATTCTGAAATTTTTATGATAATATGATAATCAGTAGGCTAATTAATGAACAGATAAAATTAGAAGACAAAATAACATTTATACATGTTTGAAATGTCGTAAGAGATTTGTTAAATCAAAGATCAATGAGTATAGTGATTAATGCTGTGGTATTATGTTATAGATTTCAAAGAATTGTAATTTAAAAATAAAATAAATAATGGGATTTTTCGAGTAGTAATTGCCAATTGATTATTTTATTTCGAGAAATATTAAATCTATGTTATTTTGTCATTAACAGACTTTATTTTATTTTGCAGATTGTACAACATGTATAATGGCATTGGATTGCAAACAGCCCGTGGCTCGGGCACAAATGGATACGTGCAAGCCAATATGGCTAACCTATTGCTCTCGAAGGTTTTATTTCTAAATTTTTGTGAAAATTTTTTTAAGTTTTTTTCTTCAGAATCGAATGAATATCTGACGTAATACTTCTTCAACATTTACATTAAATAATTCCATCAAGAAATGTTTTGTGGTATTTACATTTCCACCTTTTAATTATCTCTTTCTACTTCTAAATCATCTAGCGATTTCGAATCTAATGGTATTCTAATTTCATTTATTCAAAAAAAGATGTTATTTCAGAAACGAGTGGCATATAACTCGGAAGCTGATATTAAACGAGCCGAAGCTGAAATCAACAAACAACCGAACAAAGAACTGTTGGAACATAATCGAAAGCGTCATATCGAACTGAAATGCGCCGACTTTGAAATGCTAATGGAAAATAAAGTAAGTTTATCCTAAGAATATTACAGAAAGTTTTGCAGTGGACTGTTAAAATGCAATGTAAAATTAAAAATTTTTTCATTATAGAATGAGCAATTATTAATAGAGTGAGGTTGATTTATGATCGAAAGGCTTAACCTTTCGCTTGTCATATTATATCGTGCTATTGTTAATATATGTATAATATTGAATATTAATTGGTACCGAATAAATCTTTAAATTTGCAATATTCATATACACAGCGGAACTTAAAGTAGCAGAAATTTTCTTGTGCAAAACCAGTTATCCTTGATATTCTGCTTAGTTTTGAATCATAATCGATTTACGGATTATTTATCATGGATTTCTATTTCGTGCTCTGTAATTTCTAAATATTCTATTGGCAATTCTCTTCGTTTAGGATTTAGTTCCTTAATTGATTTCATCAAGTTTAGCAAATTAATTCGAGAACGATATTTGATGAATCGCAGATTTTTGAAATTTGCAGGGATTCGATGAAGCTGAAATCGAAAAGAAAGTAAGTGAGTATCGGAAGCTTCTGCAAAGACAAGTGGCATCTGGAGAACTGGATATAGATGCAGAAATGGATAATCGTGATACGCATGTTCGTGCCAAGGCTGCTATAGAGAATCGTGGTCGGATGCGCGCTGCACTTGGAATTAAAGACGATTTTGTTGATGGGACATCTTTTGAAAAGTTTATTTTGCTCTTCCGAAGTTTTTTCCTGTTTTTTTTCTGTAAGAAGCCTCAATCGAAGTTTTACAAAAATTCTTATAAATGAAAACTATTTCGCTGCAATACAATCCACATTAATTTTCATGGTATTATTATGTTATTGGCTGCAGAAAAAAATGCCTCCTTTCAGCTGCAAAATTTTTTTGTAGTTTGAGGTATCTGTAGTACAGACACCATAATGTGTATTCTAGCGCACTGGTGGATTTTTTTTTCACCGCGGCCTGAACACTTTCCTGAAGAGTTAGAATCATGACAGGCTTATTTGAACAACTTAAGAGAAAACAGTAATTGAAAAATACATGGGATATATATCGCAAATAATCATTTGTGATTTTTAGGTTAAACAAAAATGCTGATTTAAAAACAAACGAAGCTGAAGAAGATGATTGCAAAAAAAAGAAAAACAATGATGACGAAGTAAGTACTTTTTCTGAGAAATCTTTCATATGTTTAATCTTTCTATATTAAGTCTTTCCTTTATGTGCCAAATATGAAAAGTATGTCAGAGGCGTTTTTTCTCTCATTTTTAAATTTTTTAATACTTTTTCATTTTGAACAATGTTTTTTCACCATAAAAAATTTTGAGATGGATTAAACTTTTCTGAAGACAGTTGCTTAGGTTTAGGGTTTTCATTTTTTTTGGTAATGATTATCGTGTAAAGGCTTTAACATTAATGTATTTCAGGTGAAAAAAAGTAAGAAAATACGAAAAACAGCATCATCTTCGTCATCCTCCTCGTCGTCATCATCTGAGGAATCATCATCGGATGACTCCTCTGAATCCAGTTCAGATAGTGACGACAGTTCAACCAGTTCAGGAGAATCTAGCGAAAGTAATTCAAGTGAAATATTAAAAGCTGAAATACGAAAGAATGTTAAGGATATAGCGCATAATAAAAGAAATTTGTTGAAGAAAGATAAAGAATTGTAAGTTTCTTTCTCGTCTAAATGTACATTGTTTCAATGTTACAATATGCAAATCAGAATTTGTTCAAATACTTATTATTACTTAACCATACAAACTAGTGATTTTAAATCTTATAATTTCATTCTAGCAAACATTCACATCGTCACGAAGGTCGACATTCGTGTGATCGACACAATGATGGTAATGACTGTTCTGATGGTGAAAAACGCCATAGGCGCGATTCACCCGATTATGACCGTTCTTGTCGTTATCAACATCACAACGATGATTACGTTGACTATCGAAGGTAGCTTCCTTTCCATTAAAATGCTCTATTATTATGTCCAGTTTTGCACTAAGGAATATAAATATTATTATCATTATTGTCTTAAATTTATCATCAGTCTATATTGTTTCATCTTAAGTTTTTCAAAACATTCGCCAAAGACTTTGAGAATTGAGAACAAATTTCTCAAAGTTCCCCAAAATTCCTTAGCATCCAAAATTCCTTAGCCTTTTGTAATTTTTGATCATTTACAGGTTTCGTCGATCACATGGTTATGATGATGGAGGTCGACGTGACAAGTATACTCGACACGACGATCATCGACATATTCGACACGACGATCATCGTCGAAATGATGCAGAAAGTAAAATATTCAATTTTTTAATGTCAATAAATATGTTTATGATAAGAAGTTCTGAATTGAATAGCCATATAAGTATAATATAATAATTCGAATCGAAAACTAATCAAGCCTTTTGTTAATAGGTGACCGACGTCGAAAGCATGAACATATCGAGAAAAAGTATCGTCATGAGGAGAAAAATCGTTCGCATCGTAGACATCATGATTCTTCAGATTCAGATACTGATGGCAGACATAAATACAGTATGGCAGATCATAGTGACGACGAGGACCAGAAAAAACTGAGACAGCATAATTCGAATTTAGAGGAGAAAAAAAGTCGTAGGTCGAAATTGAGAGAAATCATTTCAAACACGAAAGAAATAAAAGTAGAACCCGCGTTAAGTCCCGATTCAGTTCTTGAGGAATCGAATCGCAGTATCAGAAATAAAACTCCAATTACACATTTCAATATTGCTGAAATAGCTTTGCCAAAAAAACAACTTATGGAAGTCGTTAAGATGGAAGTTGATGTTCAAGAATCGAATGAAAAAGGGGGACGAAATTCAGATCGCGAACAGTCACATTGTTCTTCGTCTGAAATTCACTTTAATTCAAAGAAAAGACAGAGTCATGATAGTACAGAATCTGAAGATGGGACGCGAAGTAGTTCTAGTTCTAATGATGAATTCCTACATCATTCAGATAGTGCACGTAGTTCCACAACAACATCGAATGATAGCGCAACTGAAAATATTTTGAAGAGAAATTCAAGTTCACCTTTACATTCCCCTAAACGAACACCAGAAATAAGAAAACAGAGTAAAAAACTTGGGAATCGCGAAAGTAAGACTCATTCATCAGAAGAGAGGTCTGATTGTAATGAATCCTCTCGAAAGCATTTATCAGATAGAGATTCTGACAATGAAGGCAGCTATAAGCGACGAAGAGGAAATAAATCGAAATCTCCAAAAAGTTCACATCACTCTCTTTCGAGATTAGAATCTTACGATTCGGATTCTGATAAACGTAAGCATCGTCATTCAGATCATTTCCACAAACGCAAGGGCGATGTAAAGTTAAGTGAATCGAAATCTCGCCATTCGGAAAGTCATGAGTCAAAACATCGTGGCCATCATCGTTCGGCTTCTGGTGGTCGGTTTCATAGACTATCTAGACGAAAATCGCTTTCCAGTGATTCATTGCATAAAAGTCATCACTCCAAATATCGCGTAACGAAAAGCCGCAGTCCATCACGCCATAGTCCATCACGGCACCATCATGAATATTCTAGTAAAAACCGGAGAAGTACCTCTCATCATCATATTCGGAAATTTACACGTATTTCATCTCGGAAGCGATCATATTCCCCAAAAAATAGTAAAATGAAACGTTCTGTATCAGGGTCGGAATCTGAAGATTCAGAAAGTGTGGAAAGCACTAGTGAAAAAAAAGAAGAGCGTATTAAACGTCGTCGACTTGATAGTTCTACCTCAAACAATGAAGAAGATACCGAGGACTCTGATGACAAACGATCTCGTCGTTCTTCCAGTGAAAGCAGCAGTAGTTCCTCAAGCAGCAGCAAATCGTCGACAGAACGAACTAGGCAACACTCGAATGGTCATGGAAAGAAGCAACGTCATCGACGTTCATCTGTGTTACGTGAGCCAATTGATGAAAGTGATTAATGGAAACAGAAAAGTTATTTTTCATTCTTTTCGTTATTTGAAGATATTAAATTGAAATTTTTAGTAATTTTTTTAGCAAACGACTTTTAGTAATTTTTGGCACTTCTTGATGACTGAAAAAAAAGTTATATTTATCTTTCACAATTAGGATGGAAACTTATATATAAGCGAGATGAAATGCATAAGCATATCTTTTTTACGAATTATCCTTTTTTATATGGATATTGTTGCTCTGTAAAATTTTAGAGAGTTTGGTAGTTCATTTTTATTGGAAGCATTCAGAAAAATTCAGCATTATATTAATATTATTATTAATTAAATGATGGTCGATACCGTTGATCATTAACCAATAGAAAGTTAAGAAGTATTTTTGTCTCTAAAAAAAAATTTACTGCAAAATATATCACATA
This sequence comes from Dirofilaria repens, assembly GCA_008729115.1. Lineage (NCBI taxonomy): Eukaryota > Metazoa > Nematoda > Chromadorea > Rhabditida > Onchocercidae > Dirofilaria > Dirofilaria repens. Next base: position 9,096 of record SNRZ01000368.1, on the reverse strand, counting down.
TAAAATTCATAAAATTATATTTTCTTTAGGGAATAAATCTAATGTGATACGATGGAAAATATATTATCAGAAATAGCAATTGTTCTTTGATATGTGCTTTTTCAAATATACGTTAATATGTGTTAATGTAATTCTTTTTTCTGTTGTTTCAGTGATGTTTTTCAATCATTTTGCAAACTGCAACTTTCAAGAACTAGAGTACCACAATTTCTCAATAGAATTGCGTCTGTAGTTTAATTCTCGTATCATTAGAAGTATATTTCAGTTTGAATTTGAGTTGCGCAAAAATTTGTTCTCCCTTCCATTTGCATTATAGAGAAAAGAAATCAACCAATGTATTTTCTTGAAAGACAGTTTAGTTGTTAAATTTGTTGCAATTGCTGCTAGAGAGCATTAAGATGCATCGCAACAATAGGCAGTTATTTGGAGTATCATATCACGTAAAAAATTGTAATTACTCTCATTTGTTTCAAAGTGCAGAGGAAGGCATGCTATAATTTTATGTTTTTAGGTCTAATTTTTCAGTATTTGGATATACCTTATTTTGGGCTATGCGAATTGTTTTGATCAATGGACTTCATTTTTATTTTTTTCACTTAAAATTTTTCTATTCAGTGTATTTGAAATTTGGAAGTCAAACCAATTGAATTTTCATAATTTTTACAAATGATCTTCGTAGTTTTTTGTTTATGAAATATTTCTACGGAAACGTCACTTTGCAGATGCAGAAGTTATCCATTGCTAGTTTAGCTTTACACTTTGCACTCAGAAATACATTTTAATGAGAAGTAAAGATTTTTAGAAATTGTTTCCATATTTATTGCTTTAATATATTTCTTTGTAGTTGTGAGGCTCATTGCATTGTTGGATGCTAGAAATTAATATAATTTACTTACCCGAGTTTAGCTTTTATTGATATAATTATGAATAATGCAAATTTAATGAGCGGATAAATTAATTTTGTAAATTGACCATATCGTGATAAATCAATTTTTAGAGCACGAATTATTCAATTTAATACTTTGGTATTAAATTTCTGACTCATGAGTTTCGCGAATAGAAATTAGACGATTACATTCTTGAGGAGTAAAGAGAATTGTATTAAATTATATAATGTATGAAGCATAGGGTAATGAATGTTTCATTTCATTTTATTTAAATATTTTACCATTTTGATCACTAATATTGGTTGCTTCCAGATTTCATATCTGTTTTTCAACAGTTAAATTTACGATTATTGTTTGCAATAAAATGTTCTTATGTTCATTTCAGAATCTGTCGAGCTTTTAATTGATTTAGAAATTTCCGAAAGTAAGTTTTATGAAGATTTTCTTTTCGAAAATTTGTTTTGCAATGGGACTAACTTTTGGGGAATGTTAACAATAGAAATTTGTTTGCTAAAATCATACATTTCGCGCAAATACCATCTCTATTCCATTTACTGGAATATCCTGTTTTGAAATTCTTTGGTTTTATTTTGATCAGTTTCTTAATCAATATCGTCATTTCATTTATCATTTATATGTGTTATAAATGATATGTATTAATGCAACCATTGATTTTTATCTTATTTTGGTTTTTACTTAACAATAAGATTACATATCCAACATGTTGTCGTTCATTGCAAACCACCACATTGGTTCAAAGGTATATCTACATATCATTTGAAAATTGAATTGTATGGTAACTGAATATATAACATTTGCTATTTTATATTAAAAGATATTTTTTTCCCTCAAAAAAAAGAAAAAAACTTGTTATGAATATAATAAAAAGTGAAATTTGATTATATTTGAATAAGAATTTATAGAAAAAAGCGTCGTGATGTACATGTATGTTAAACAATAAAAAAGAAAAAAAACAAACATAATTAACTTTGAATGAAGAGATTCTGAAATATCTGTTGCATATGATTAATATTTCGGTAATTATAACTAAAGTGAATGAGATGGGATGAGATGGGAATATAAGCAATCATAGTTTAATTATGATTATGTTAAATTACTTTGACAAATTATATTAAATTACTTTGATAATTATATCCTTTGGTTTTGTAAAGTAAGCACAAATTTATTTGCACTTATGATTGTTTGTTGAAATTATTTCATTTAAAATTATTTATTTTGATTTCAATTTGATTATTAAAATATTATATAATCAAAGCATAGCATTTTAATTATTGCTTGATTCATTTGCTTAAATGAACTTATAAAAGTTTATTTCTGTACATCTGTTAAAAATTAAAATATAAAAATTAAAGATCTAATAATAAATTATACATCGAATTTAATCATAATCAGAATTTAATCTCAATGAAAGAATTTATTTAATCATAAATGGAATTAGAAAAATATGATTGATTTGATTTTATGGTATTTTTAAAATTTTTTTTAAATTTATTATTGGACACTAACATCAATGCTTACAGCTATTTCACTTATTAACATTGATCTGTTAATTCGTCATAACTTTCATAGCGTAAATATCACAGCTCTAGTATTAGCTCCTAAGGTACCGCTCTATAAAAGCTTCATCAATTGACACATTTTTTACAACTTTTTTTAAATGACTTTAATACTTATCAGGAACATATCTGAGCAGTAAATTAACTGCCCTTATTACGGTGTTATATCTATTATTTATTTTGAGTTCAGAATTTATGAATTCAACTTAGAGTTATTATACCTGAAATTCTTCTCACCTACCTTTATTTCCAGGAAATTGAAAAGATTAGTAAAAATAAATAAGCCTTCAACAAAGTGATATCCTATTTCATTTTTTTTTTTCTACAATAACAGTTTTATCAGTCATTATGATTAATTGAATCTCATTAATAATAATATTGGGAATAGTTGTTTGTATTTAAAATAGTATGTATAATTAGTAATTGATAGTTTTACATGTTGCTTTTTTTTTGTTTTTTTGAAATTGATAATATTTGATAATATCAAGTTGATAATATCAAGTATAATTTTTATGCATAATTTCAAGAAGCTTTTTGAGAATTAACAATGCATTATTCAATTACACATCAGTTTTACAATAATTTAGTAGAACAATGGCAACATTATTATGTGACAGAAAAATTATCAAATAAGAAAAAAATTTTTGAAAAAATTTCCAAACATTTTTCAGCTGTTACAATTATTATAATTATTTTGCCATAAAATTCAATTACATATCTAATGATTGTCTGACTTGTTCAAAATTTATCTTAAACTTCATAATTTGAACTTATCAGTACAACATTTCATTATTAGTTCGTTTTAAATTATAATATTTAAATATTATAATTTTACACATCACAAATTATACAGGAAAAGAGTTGGAATTGTAAAGAAAAAAAAAGATGGAATAATTTTTAGAATTTTATTAATTTTTATATAGCAGCTGATACATTTGTTGATAAGAGATGTTAATTTATCATTTTATCATAAATTTCTTCCATAATATATTTATCGTAAGTAATTTATCATAAATTTAAGAGTAATTTATAAAAGATAAGAGTAATTTATCATAAATTTATTTTTCTTTCATAATATATTTATCGTCAACACTAACAAGAAGTTAATTTTATATTTAAACAAATCAATTAAATTTGGAAAAGGTTGTAGAAAATTTTTAGAATTTCAAAGTTTTGATTTGTTGGGGAGAATAATTTAGGTTTTGCATAAATACGATTTTTTTCTTTCTTCTTATAGAGTACGCAAAGCTTACAGATATTGATAGTAAATATCATTTAGATTTTTTTGCAAATAAGGAGAAAAACTTATACTGTAATTTTGGAAAATGGATTTTTAGAGAAATCATTGAAAATTTCGTTTAAGAAAAACGGAAAACATTATTGCAATGCGGAATTTTGATGTAAATTTATCAGAGTAAATTTAATTACTTATTATGCATAATAGGAATAAATGAAAAGTTATGAAAAGTCAAAATTTAATTAAAGAAATTTTGTATCGACAATTTAATTAATATAAGCGTAAAAATTATCATCTACTGTAGTATGATTTTTTTATACAGAAAAAAATTACATTATATTTTAGAAATAAACAATCACCAGAATTGAATGTATAAATTTCAAAGATGTTAATGA
>SNRZ01000368.1:0-2500 GCA_008729115.1 Dirofilaria repens | reverse complement strand
ATATTTTTATTCTCGACTTTACTCATTTTTTTTCGTAATTTTCGTCCTTTCGTTTTAAAATATTGATTTTGTAGAATTTTATCATTATCAATTTCATCGTTTGGTATCGGAGAATGTTTGGATATACTATTGCATCGTTGACTTTGCTTTCTATTTTCATCTTCTTCATGAAGGATTGTTAATTCACGATGTTCATGTGATTGTTGCTGTTGCTGTTGTTGTTGTTGTTGTTGTTGTTGTAATAGATTATGACTTCCTGAAATTGAAAAAAAAATATTTTATCAAATATCAAATATCAAAAAAAAAAAAACAAAATTTACATAAACATTTTTAATATTAAAAAAAGTTAAGTTAAATTTTGAACTTTAAATGAATGCTAAACGAGCTCTTCGTTCTATCAAATAGAGAAAATTCCCGTTTTTTCTGTCGAGAAATATCCGTTTTTTTTAACTCTTCAAAAATATTACTTATTTTAGTTTTATTTCATCAACTATTGCAGATTCTGCATCAGTTATAGATTCCACTCGTGATGTTAGACGTGATAGCCGACGTTTGAATGCATCACGAATACCCGATACTGTTGTGCTTAAGGCGGAATTTCTTCTAAAATATTTTGATATAAAAAAAAATGATAGTAATAAGTAAATTAGCTATCACTGTTTTTCTTTTCATTGAGAACTATGGATATAATTAGAATTATTAATAAATATTTCTCGAGAAATTTTTCATATTTCGAGAAATTTTTTTTTTAAAATATAATTGTAACAAAATGAAATAAAAAATTACTAATAAATATTCTCGAGAAGCGAAGCATAATTTACATTACTAAATAAAAATAATTACTCATATTTATAATTACTCATATTTAAATTATTATATTATTTATTTTTTTATAGTTGTATGGGAATCAAATTGGACATAATTTAAAAAATAGGATTAAATATATTTTCCTGCAAATTTTAAGCAAATTGGAAAAATAATTTTAGTATTACTTAATTGCATCCAATAATTTAGCCAAGATTTATTCATACAAAGCATTTTAATTTTAATGACCTTTGATAGCCCCAGGCTCATGCTATTCCTATAAATTTCAATACAATTTATAATTTGATAGTTTTAATATTTCGTTCACGATTAAATTTAAAAGAAAAAAAGATAAACTAAATCTTTCATCATATTGAAAATGATTTGGTATCATATCATAAAAGTTTAACATATATTATTTGTCATAGGTAAATAATCATAAATTATTCGTACCTTCCACCATCATATTCACTACTTGGCAAATCACTATCCGAATATTGAGGTGGCATTTCCTTCATTACCATTTGTGTACTTGCTCTACGACTGAAATTTAAAATTTATTACTTTTTAAAAATGAAAAGTTTAAAATCAAAAAAAAAAATAAAATAAAAAATTGCTTCAATAGTTGTTGAAAAATTAAAACCAATTAGCAACTTATTTTTGCATTAATATAAAACGATGCTATAAGAATTAATTATATAAAATATTTGTGTAAGAGAAGCAATTTGAAAGGAAATTTAAAATTTAAAATTTAAATTCAATCTAATTAAATGTAAACAATTTTCATTTTAACTTTCGCTATTTGAAATTCTTGTAAATTTTTTAAATTAAAAAAAATAAAAAATGAAATTTTTGTTCAGTAAAATTATAACTGTAGAATTTTATTTTTTTTTTAGTACAAAATTTAAATTCAATCTAATTAATCAATTCAAAAGATTGAAAATACAAGTTGATATTTGAAACTGATCCAGTTTGTGGATTATATCGTTCATTGATCGCATCAACGCTATACATCAATTCCGGTGTTTTTAGCATCCAGAATTGATCCTTAATTAATGGTGGCTCCCATGATTGATCCACTATTGTCATACCAACCTATAATGAATCAACAAAATTTATTACTTTTTAAAAAGAAAAGTTTAAAATCGAATTTATTATTACTTTTATTCTATTTATTATTACTTTTATTATTACTTTATTATTACTTTTACTATTACTTTTAAAAAAGAAAAAGTTTAAAATCATATTGAAATAATATATGAATTTTTTTAAATAAATTAAGCATAAGAAACTATGCTAAATTAATTAAAATTTTTTAAAAAAAAAGATTCATTTTAAGTCTAAAATTTACTTTTAACAAAGCAAAAATTTATTTATAAAAAAAAAATTTTTCATATATTATTTAAATATATGACGAAATATATTAAATTAATTCTTCATTTATAAAGAAGTATTTTTAAACAATATATCCAGCATATATCTTATATTGAAACCAATACCTGTAAATTGCGGTCGATAAGCCAATTAATTTCCAAATCATCGTCATCATCACCGAATGGATTCATTAAAACTTCCGCAACTTTTACCCAACCCATATAAAATGTGAATTGACACATTGATATGAATGGTATGTGGGTATTAATCTGAAGAAAATTTATGCAAATTTATTAATACCAATATTTCCAAGAATAGAATA
>SNRZ01000367.1:0-25288 GCA_008729115.1 Dirofilaria repens | reverse complement strand
ATCAAAAAACAAAAAAAAAACTAAGCTATAAAATTTAGGGAAAAAACAAATCTATATTCAACAAAATATAATCCATAAAAATATCATGCTCTACATAGGTTGAAAAAAAAAAATTAATGTAGTGCATAAAGTCTCATAAATGAATTAGTTTAAATGAACATTTTATTTAGTGAAAAATTTTTTTTCGCTTAAATTTAACATTAAATCTTAAATATGCTTACACTTACAATCAATGTTAAATCCATATCAGGAATTAACTATGCATTGATATATAAAACATAATAGAGCATCAATATTATGCTAAGATTGATATAAATAACTAACAAAATCAATGCAACATTTTCCTATCGAAATAGGATATAATATTATATAAAATTTTTTATGCAATTTATATAATGACAATACACTGTAATATTATGTCTTCATTCATTTGACTAATAAATAATGAAGAAAAAAAAATGAATTCTTTGAAAAAAAAAGTGGAAGAAAAATTGATTTCGAACAATTAACGATTAATATATATTAATAAAAATAAATAAAACAACATCCATGGAAAATTGAATACAAATAAAAATGCTTCAAACCGAAAAATAACAATTTTTTTTTTTAAAAGATCGGCAGAAAGTGAACAACATGACGAATAATAGCAGATCTAACGATGCAAATCGACAACAACCACATTAATATTGGTAAGCAAATTTAAATTACTCAACTAGCAAATATATTAATTCTCCTCAAACTATTAATGTATTATGCAAGAATGAAAATTGCTCAAAAATATGTCATAAATATTTAAATTAATTGTTAAATCACTTCTTCTTTTTTACTTCATTCTTCGTACCTTTCCTGTTCCGCACACTCTCATCCGTTGATTCATCTGAAAATAGATTGATTTAGACATGCATTCAAATAACATGTCACTGTAAAGAAAAAAAAATTAATTCCAATATTTTGTATAAAATACTTTTGTGCTGAACAATTTTCCTATAAAAACATGAAAATTTGGAAATATGAAAGTTGTTTTATCATGGAACTTAATTTTTTTTAAATTGGAATTCATCTTTCAAGTAGGAATCAAATATCTATTTAACATTTGTTATATTTTGTACTTAAAACATTAGAAAATAAAAAAATAAATTGATGGAGTCCAAAAGCCTTTGAAAGACAATAGTTCAACATCAATAATCGAGAAGATAACAAGTACCTTCTTGAGAATTCCTTTCATCCTGTGACTGATCGTCATCTTTCTTCTTCCCTTCATCCTACAAAACCAAATTTCTTTTTTAAAAAAATTTACAAAAGATGTAATTGGAGAGAAAAACAGATTGCGAATGAAGGATGGATTAGCATCATTGGAAGAAAAGAAAGCACATATTGCTAAATTTGAATAAAGTATCTAAAAAATGAGAAAAAAAATGATGCCCTGCCAATAATTAAGGAATTACCTTAGCTCAGTTATTTCGATGCTTTAAAATTTTCCCATTGAAAAAATATACTCAAAATTTTATACATGACGGAGACTTAGAATTTAAGATAAAAAATCAAATTTGAAGGATACTATAGAATATTTCCCCTTCTTCACCAATAAATTATAAAAGACATTGAAAAATTGAAATCTTAAATCGTTACAAATACGCTTTGAATCGTACTGATATTTATAAACAATTAAGCATAAAATCGATAACGATTATATAAAGTCAATCATGTCCATCAAAGTATTTAATTTTTAGATTTGATTCCAAATACCATTAATTAATAACAGTGGTTTCAGTAATCATCAAATCAGTTCTGCTCTCGGTCAAGGAAAACCCATAATTCATAAACATATCATAACTGAATGCGAAAATTTCCTTCATTAAAAATCCATGATTTCTTGATTTCTCGCCGACTCCTTTTGTAAAGGGATGTTTGATAAATAATGAAATCAAACCTTTTTAGTTTTAGCTTTTTGATCTTTTTTGTCGATTTCTTCATTTCCGGTTTGCAGAACTGATCACTGGTAGGGAAGACTCGATCAATGATACAAACAATGAAAAATCCAAGTATGCATCCCAAAATTAAAGTTATACCAGCAAATACGGAATATGAAGCCCATGATGGTATACCTACTGAAAATAGCATGAATTGAGTGAAGTGTTGATTTTAGTCCTCATTTGAATAATTTTTTCATCTCATATTAGATCTATCTGCACCAATCTGTTTTGATATGCACTCAGTTACTAGTTAATAATGATTAAACTTCCCATAAACTTATTAAAAACATCAATATAAGCATTTCAAAAATAATGAAGTTATTAAGGAGAAATTTGAAAAAAAAAGAAAAAATATAAGAAAGAGAACAAACCCTCGTCAACTAAATAATTGTGCTTGTCACGAACAAACATTGATAATTTGAAGAACCAAGCTACCACCGTCATCCTGAAATAAATATGCATATATCAAAAAAGTATTGCGACTAGAACACCATCCACTCATCACAATTTCATATTTAAAAAATTTTTAGATGAATAGATAAAAAGAAATCAACAGATTACCAACAGTTGTTGACTATTTCTCATAAGTTCATAAATCTCTTTAAAACTTTCATCAAAATATAGCAAAAACTTACTGCGGTGAACTTGGATATTTATAGTTTGGAATTGGATCGTAGAATGTCCATTTCTTTTCTTCGATATAATTGATGAAATCATTTTTATCACGGGACCCTACATAAGCACGAAATACGCCGTCCTTGACACTAGAATTTCCTTATATTAACATGAAGAATTTATTTAAACAAAATTTCAAAACAATTAGTTTAAAAATCTACAAACTACGCTTAATTAACAATGCTTTTCTTATTATGTTTTGACTCCTATTTAAAACAGATGGAAATACTTTAAAATTCGAAAATTGTTCCATCAATAAAATCTCATTTCAATGCATGAAAGAACTTATTGGATCTTAGCAATCACAATCACATTTAATAACAATTTAGTTTTAGATTTATATAAAAAATAATGTCAAGATAAAACAGAAAAACATGTTATTTACTGATAGATAGTTGGAAGGGCAGTAACAAGAAAACGGCCAGATAATCCCGGATTTACGGTAACATCAACTTCAGCAACATTGATATTAAGGTCCTTGCTCCAATCAGCAAATGCATGCCATGCTTTTTGCAAATCTTTGCAAGCCGGACACCAAGGTGCATAACTAAAATGATTTTTAATTCAAGTATCAGAAGATAAACAATAAAATACAAAATTAAAACACAAAATTTCCAATTTAAAAAGGAATAAAAAATCAATATTTTGTTAAAAGTTTGCGCAAACTTTTAACTAATTATTTTTAATGGAATTATAAAAATTTTGGAAAACTATGTACCAAATTTCCAAGATAATAGTAATTCCCTAATTCATCTTTTTCCCAATATTTTTCTATAAATGTATAGTATCGATGGAATTATAAACACAAAACATAGAGCTTAAATGAATTAAACAATTAGCATCTTGGGAGACAAGTTCAACAAGGAAAAAAAATGTAATGAAAATATTGAAAGCTATCATATAATAAGGAGGTTTTGTCAATTAGACTAGTACTAAATTTAATTCGTCTTAAAAAAAAATTAAGCAAAAATACTTACAATTCAACCATCCATTCACCCTTCAGTATATCCGTCCATGTATCTTCGGTGAGTGTAATCAAATTTCGGCTAACAGATTGACATACCGAAATTAAGGTTACAGTCAGCAATAAAACTGTTTTCACTAACATATTTTGATCTGTAAAAATAAAAATAGATTTATCATTATCAAGGCAGTAGATTTTCAGTGATATGATAACGTATGTGCAATGAAGAAATAGTAAGAGCTATGGAATTATCATTGAAAATTAGACACTACAAAGAAAATGCATATTTATTAACAGGATTTCGATGGTCACAAAAAAATATATATATATATAGCAACAAATTAATGAGAAGAGTGATAATCAAACATGAAATTTAATTATTTAATTAATTAGATGATTATAATGATTTGTTGTACGAAATTACTCTGGTATTTATTTGTACATCTGATTGTTATAATTAAATGATCATTATTATAGTACTATAATTTATCCCTAATTTTTATCATCTAATTAATATTTGATTATCATTTGTCTCATTAATTTGTTGATTACATATATTATTGCCTAAAAATGTTCAATAAAATGCTACAAAGAAAATTATAAATATTGAACAAAAATTGGAGAAAACAATCAATTCATGATTCAACGGCTGAGGATGTAGCGAAAATTTTTTTTACAATTTTAAAAATAAAACATTTTAAAATATCGTTATAAAGCACTTTAATGATTACAAATAATTAATAAAAAAGTAACATTCTCTAACGAAAATATTTTCAAAAAAGAAAAAAAAAGCTCAGAAGATATATAGACATTGAGCGCTTTTACAGACAATTTTATGAAAGAAAATAATAAAAGAAAATCAGAGCCGCAGATAAGAGAAAGAAAGACAAATGTGGAAATGGATGATAAAACAGTTGGCTTCATTGATATAGCTTGTTGCTTCATAGATATAGCTTAATTTATACTTTTTTTTTTTATAGCATTCGCATTCTACAAAAATAGATACATTCGGCGGATGGATGAGCTAATTTGAAACAACGATGCAAAGATAACTGGGAGATAATCAGGGAAATTATATAAAAAAGAGGTATGCGTTGATTATTTTATCAATTTTTGAAATGCTTTCTTAAATGCTTAATCCCTTTAACAATGTAATTAGTAACTTTACTAATGTAATTAGTAACTAAATGAAAAAATTAATAATGTGATTAGTATTTAATGAAAAAAATTAATGCACAGAATTAATGCAAGAATGAATGAGAAAAAAAAATATTCATAACAAACCATAAATGATTAGCTATGAATTGAATGAAATATTATACTCAAAACATTTTTACTTAAGTCTTATTTGCATCATAATCAGCAAGCCAATCAAGCTTATTTATTTCTATCAATAAATTTTATTCAATTTGCAACTCTATCTAATAAATGTTAAATATGAGCAAAAGATGATGTTGCTGCAATGAATGCAGTAGTTTATAAATTAAAAAATCTTGTTGTCGGATCAAATCCTTATTGACAGAGTAAATCTTATTGGAGGAGCAAATTCCATTGAATGAGTAAATCGTATGACCCGAACCGAATATCATCATTACTTTTTTGCCATATCAGAAATAGTGCATAACAATAATGCGACAAATGCATGTCACCTTAATCCGAGAGAGTACATTATGAAACGCATCCATCTCTTCGAATGATAATTTTGATATTAACAATGTAAAATGAATAATCTGTATGGTGGGATAAAGCAGAGATATCATCTTTGACCCACGGTGACCCTAAATTTTTTTTCCTCGAAAGACCCATCTTGACCCTAAATTTTTTCATCTTGAAAGTAAAATGACTTAATAACATAATCCTAAATATTAAACTTATTGATATTAGCAAATTTGTAAATGTTATGGTACTATAATTCTTTATCATCCAATAATTATAGCTCTTTTATAACAGACAAGTTATCAGATTACTTTATCACTAGATTGATTCACACCTCTATCTTAAAAGTAACATCAATATCGTTGACGTGAAAGTGACCTTGATACTATAATCTAAATTATTAAAATATTTATCAATGATAATCACTCTAGTACCGTAATTTTAATCATCTATCAGATATCTTCATCTCAGAGATAATATTAACATTGTAGATTTAAAAGTGACCTAATAAATCATAATCCTTATTATAATCTTTATCATAATTTTAATTTTTAAAACATTTATTGATATCAGTGAAAATCATGGATTTAGGAACGCTACAGTATCGAAATTTTAGTTATCAAATAATTTAACATTTGCTCTAAGAAAATGAAGAAGTTATTTTGGATGATTTCCAATGATGTAAACACGGCAGGTAAGATTATTAAGTTAAAACAGGTTAAATTTAATATATCATTTGTTAATATCATTTAATTCGATAAATTCATTTGTTAAATGATAATTTAACTTATCTAGCATTAATCATTGAAAAATATCAAATAAATTATCTCAATTTACTTAATATTTTAACTAAATACTTCAACATTATTTCCTAATTCTTAATTATCATGAAGATATTGTTGATAATAATAATAATAATATGCATATCATATGCTGATAAAATTTAAAACTAAAAAAAAGATTAAAATGAATGGAAATTTTTTTGTAAATTAAAGAAAGAAATTGAAAATAAAAAAAAGAATTATATTTATTTGAAATTAATATGTAAATCCATCTTTTAATATATAAAAATATGAATTGAAAGATTTTTATTTATAATAATGCAATTTTTATCAATTAATTTTATGCAAAAAAAAAAAATAAAAAATTTAATTAAAATGGAAGTGCGGGAAAAAAAATTGAGGAAATTATGATGACCAAGGTATATAGATGCATATACGTATATATTATTCTTGTATATATATAAAAATTAAATTAAACTAAATTATATATATTATTTTTACACAATCATCCGCTAATCTTAATTTCATATTTAAAATTTTTAGTCCTAGACTTTCAACGAAACTATATTAATTAAATATATTATTTTATATATTATATATTATTTTTACAGATATACAAAATTTTAACTTAAATTAAAAATTCGTGAAAATCATAAATTAAATTAATATAATTCCGTTGAAAGTCTAGGACTAAAAATTTTAAATATGAAATTAAGATTAGCAGATGATTGTGATAATGAAGTATATATATATATAAACATATATCTCATTCTTTAAACATACATAAAAATTAAATTAAATTAAAATAATATATTTTTTTGCTAGCAAATTCAAAGATGAAGAAAATTAAGTTTAATAAATGATTGTAATGATGAATGCATATATATGTAATATAAATTAAAATATATATATTATTATTTCTTTACTATTATTAATTAAATTAAAATTACATCTATTATTTCTTTGCATCTATTACTTTTTAAATTCTTTTATAAAATATATATTATTTTTAATTTAATATATCACTTTTTTATTACAATGAAGATATATTATTATGGCCAAAAATTTTAGAACATAAAATTAAGCGTAGTAGATGATTGTCAGTATTAAAAAAAAAAAACTTTTTTTTAGGTCATTTTTCTTCTATCATTCGGAGCAATGACCCCATTTCCTTCTATTTCTCTTCCCCTCCATTTTATTGAATTATTTTAAAATATTTTACAAATATTTCTTCTACCATCATCGATACATATCATTGTAAGTGTGTTTCTCTTACATACATCTATCTCTACTACAATTTATTTTGCCTATACAAAAATTAATCACTAATTGATATCATAAAATCGATATTATTTCTCTTACATACATCTATCTATCTATCTCAACTACAATTTATTTTGCCTATACAAAAATTAATCACTAATTGATATCATAAAATCGATATTATTTCTCTTACATACATCTATCTATCTATCTCTACTACAATTTATTTTGCCTATACAAAAATTAATCACTAATTGATATCATAAAATCGATATTATTTCTCTTACATACATCTATCTATCTATCTCTACTACAATTTATTTTGCCTATACAAAAATTAATCACTAATTGATATCATAAAATCGATATTGATATAAATAGTTATTTATAAATAATATAAAATTCTGAAATATTTCTTTTATCAAATATTTACATTTTCTATTTCATTTTTTTCAAACAAATTTTTTTTTTCGTTCATTTTCTATTCATTCATATATAATTAAAAAATTATTTTAAAATCTAATAATCGAATAAATAAGCAAATAGATAAAGCAAATATAACAGAAAAAAAATAAATAAATACATTAATAAATGTTATCACTATGATGCAATTTTCCAAAATTCTATAATAGATAATTAATGAAATGTTTAAAATGAAAAGGTTATTGAACTTACAAATAACACCCATCATTAACTTCTTATCAGTACTATCATTCAACAGTAACCGGTTATCGTTCCACTCATATCAAAGCGACCTCTTTTACAACGAAAAATCAGACACGATGATTAATTAATTAGTATACTTAGATGTATTTGTTATCATAGAAACATATGCATATAATTAATATATATTAAGAATCATTTTTAAATTATACGTAAATTAATTTTAAAAAAAAAATTGATTACTGTATGAAAATATTCTGCCTAATATCGTATACAAATTAACAAGAAAGGAATTACTGTAATAAAAGTATTCGCCATTAAAGAGAAAAAAAATTAATTTCTGTGATAAGAAAATATTCATCATCTAATATTATCATATATAAATTAAAGAAAGCAAAACTAATCATTGTATTTTAGAAATGAGAAGAGGAATATACAAATGCGAGGAGAACAATATCGATATCATTTATCATCTAAAAAGTTTCAGTGATTGTTGAATTGTTATAAATTCATGAATTTGATATGCAAGAGATATATCATGTTTTGATAAAACAAAAATTGAAGTGTGTCATTTCCTAGTTATCATTTGTTGATAATTTGATTTGTAATTAAAAAATTTTTTTATTGATAATATATTTAAAGGTATAGATATTGAAATAAATCAATACTTCTATTATCAAATTAATTGTTTTTATTATTAAGTTTATTTTCACAAAATTTTATTATCCAGCAATAAATTAAGCATATTAGAAATAAAATTAAATAAACTCAGATAATATAAGCACTATTGTTATTAGCTAGGATCACTGATAAACTCATTAATCAATATATGATTATGCTAATATATTAAATGGGTTATCAAAAATTATCAAGAACTCATCACTTAAATAAATAGATATACTATCATATGATAGATTACAGTATATGACTATGCTAATACAATTAGGAAAATTAAATATCTTTATAAATAATCACGTTCTAATGATCTTAAACAATACCATATATTTATAACAACATATTAGTACTATATGGAAAAAAAATGAAATTAAATTACGGTAGATATTTATTGACAATAAGTAAATACAGCATATGATCATGTTAATATACTTAGACAAAATATTGTTATAAATAAACAAACTTTAATGTTCCTAAACAATACTATATCGTATCATACTACCGTATGAAAAAAATGAAATCAGGTTATGGTAGGTATTTATTAACATAATAAAGAATAGAAACAATACTACGCTATCATATATTATCAAATCATGATATATGTTGTGACAGTATATCAACACAAATAGATGTTGAACATACATATCATCATCCATTACTAAACGTTATAGAACGAAATGGGAAGAATTCTTCTTTTAATTTTTGTTACACATACTGAAAATCAATTTTCCTCATTTAATATATAAACTTCTGTCCTTTTTCTCTCTTCCTCTCTCTCTTTCTCTCTCTCTCTCTCTCTCTTGCCTATCTTTTTTTTTAAAAAAGAATTAAAAAAAAATTGAAGAAATGAAAATTTTGAATTTTTACTTCTAATAAATTATAAAATTTAAAAAAAAAAAAGCCAAAGAAATCGTTTAGTAAGATGACGTCAAAATTAGCATTCATTTAATAAATCATTAATTCATTTTATTGAAAAAAAAGAACAAGTCTTTTGCAGTAAAGAAAAAAAAAATGGAATAATAATTTTTAAAAGAACAAAAAAAAAAAGAATATATTTTAAAAATTCCATTCCAATAAAAATAACAAAATGAATTGATGAATAATGAAACTATGCGACTTTTCTCGAGAAAAAAGATAAAATCTTCTAGCGAAATATTACAAAAAAAAAATACATATATATCCATTCTTTTAGTAAAAATTATGCAAAATTATTCAATCAATCATTTCCCATTTCCCATATTCATTTATTTATTTATTCCTTCATTTGTTTTTATTTATTTTTTTTTTGGATATGATAATATTATCTAACAATCAATAAATGATAAATTTTCCCTCAATCAGTTATTTTTTTTTTTTTTTTTTATTGGCTAATAGTTACAATTTTTATTGCAAATGTTGATAAACTTTCTTAAATTCCTCAAAACAAAAAGGAAAAATTCAGAAGAAAGTTAGAATATGAAATATCTCTTACAATTTGTCATTATCGATAGTGATAACGATTAAACAGTATAGAAAAATGCGGAACTGAACGAAATAAATGATAAATTTTAATAATATCAAAAATATTGATTGACATTCAGAATGTGAATTCGAACCTGAATCATTAATATAAAACGCAAAGATTAGCTCATTACTCCTTTTCCGAAAAATTTGTACATATTCTATATAATTGAAGTTTTCAAAAATCTCATTAAATTTCGTTTATCAATTCTTATATTTTTCATACTTTTACATCTCTCTTTGTCTCTCTCTCTTTCTCTCTCTTACACATTTTATAAAAAAAAACAAGATTTCTATGAGTAATCTTTTAAAGGTAAAAAAAAATTAAAGGTAAAAAAATAAGACAGTGAAATAAATAAAGCTATGACAAAGTATAGAATCAGATGAAATAATGCTATTTCCTTTTACAAATTTTTCTATAAAATTTGCATTTTGTTTGCTTATGCAAAATTATTTGTATATATTGGAATATACGTAGAAATAACTAAATGCATACAATCTTCCTATTCATTCGTTTATTTAAATAAACTTATTTAGCATCATCAAATGATTTATTTATTTATTTTTTTAAACTGCTATTTTTATTTTACTAATCAATTAACTTGATATTATTAATCATATTTTCTTTATGCTAAAAAGCTTTATCAAATTATTCATCTGATATGCTTTGAAATCATCCAACTAATATTCCATGAATAATTTCGATTGATTCCAGTATGTTTGTTCGCATAAAAATAAATTAAATTTATTTTTATTCTTTTCAAAGTTGTAAATAAATAGTATGCTAAAACATTAGAATAAAAATGATTTTACAAAATTAAGACATGACAAATTGATTAAATAATTAGTAATTTATACTAAAACCTAGACAAAGATCATTTAAAATTTAGTTGCTTAAAAATAAGAAAATATTGATAAACACTGATATAAATTTTATTCCAATTTCCTGAAACCATTGACTGAGTGCTGCATTTGATAATGATTATTGAATCGATGTATTTACAGGTTTCTAAGCGCATGCTTGAAGAGCTTCATCACGTTCTTCCTCTAATTCCTGCAAATATTTATCATAAATATTCGAAGAATAATTAAAATAATTAGTCATTTACACTAAAACCTAGACAAAGATCACATAAAATAAGAATTCATTTATTTATTCATTCGCTTATTTTAATAAACTTATTTAGCATGTTTATTTATTTATTTATATTTATTTATTATTTATATTTATATTCAGCATGCCGTGTATTTCGGAAGGTAATAATTTAAAATGACCTGAAATGAACTATTAAGTAATAAATATCATAAATATTATGATGGCAATCGTAAAAAACCTTTTCGACTCATAAATTCTTTTTTTTTTTGCTTGGTCAAATCTATCGACTTAACTGCTTATTCATAATATTTCGTATAGGTGATTTCATCATTGAAACTGTTAAAATAGACATAATTCTTGATTAAAAAGTACAGATGATTAAGAAACAAGAAATAATCAAACATCCAAATTATGGGAAATATTATGAATAAGCAGATAAAAAATGGTCTTTAATAGAATAACATTTAAAATCCGTCAAATAAATCGAAAATCTAGCATAAGATTACAATTTTCGTAAGAAACTTCAATCGTAGCTTTCAAATGCAAACCTTAAAATTAAAAATATCCATTTCTGGAATGAAAAAGTGATAAAAATTTATAGATAGAAATTTAATAACTAATAAATGAATTAAGCGAAAATATAAATATTCCTATCAGTTATCATTCTAAACGTCTATATTGCTACTCTATGTGATAAATCTATTAATTTCTCTGTAAATCATACTTTTTGCGTGATAGCAATTTTTTCTTTGGCAAATTCATCCAAATGCAAGTCTTGCACAATTTTGTATTCTCCGCCAGAAATTGTGACTGGAAATGAGAACACCAATCCCTTCGGAATACCGTATGAACCATCTGATGGAATGCCCATTGATACCCATTCATTCTGCAAAATAAATCCATAATCCTCAAATTTTAAAAATATTAAATTATCAATAAAATTATCATTAATTTCGTAGTTCTTACCCGGCTATCTGAATCCTCTGTTACGAAAAATCACCTTACATAATTGTCAAAATATGTATGCATGATATTCCATATTTTTTTTAATATATTACATTATTCCGAAATGTTTTATCTTAATTAAAATGAAATAAATAAGTAGTAAAACTACAAAAAATTATAATTTCTATGGGAAGCAGAACAGATCATACCGGTTTCGTACCAAATTGCCAATCACGGATATGATCACAAGCGGCTTTTGCCGCTGACATTGCCGATGACAATTTTCTCTTTTCGATAATTACTGCGCCACGTTTTTGAACAATCTGCAAGAGATTCATTAAAAAAAAAAACTTATTTATAATGATTTTTTTTTTTAATTTTATAAAACAAATATGTGAAAAAAAGCATCAATTGAATATAAAAATCTTACGTTAATGAACGGTCCTTGAATCCAATCCTTATCATTAATAGCCTTATAAGCATCAATTACCGCAAAATTTTTGGTAACCTTAGCGTGGCTAACGTCTGGAAATTGAGTACTTGAATGATTACCCCAGATGATGACATTCTTCACATCTTGGATCTGAAATACTTTAGAAATCAAGCTAGGATCGAGATGACTATCATATAAATCTACATATATGAGCACATGATTTGTATATATAAACAAAAATAACAGGCATTATGTTAAGTGAAAAATCAAAATTTCGATAAAAGCGTCCAGGTACGGGAATATTAACCCGTTTCCCTTTCGATTTATCAGATGGATTACACCTCCATTCCTCTATTTTATTAAACGGCATTAGCCAATATCTTAGGATCGACTGACCCACATTCAACTGCTGTTCACGTGGAACCCTTCTTCACTTTAGTCTTCAAGGATCTCACTTGAATATTTGCTACTACCACCAAGATCTGCACCAATGGAAGCTCCAACTGGGCCTACGCCCAAAGTCTTCCACGCTAACCATTGTGACCCTCTTACTCGTTGCGGCCAGGTTTAAATTTTTTTAAATCTCTCAATGCATACTATCGATAAATACACCAATCATAAAATTTAGCATTTTTATCTTATAAATTATTTTATTCATTTATAAAAATGAATAATAAAATTAAATAAGATTGCTAAATTGATGAGCACATGATTTGTATATCTAAACAAGAATAACAGGCATTATGTTAAGTGAAAAATCAAAATCTGGAATTCTATAAAAATAAAATGCATAAATTTTGAAAACTCAAAAAGGATCCTTTATTTGATCGAGATTATTAATTAAAAAAATTTCCTTATACGAATTTCAATTCTCACTTATACTTAATATGTAATGAATCTAATCTCCAACTATTACAGCAACAAATGAATCTAAACAAACCCCAACACCACATTTCATTGCGACTTGCGACATAGCACGATTATGATCTAAACGAGTCATGGATGTAAAATTTCTTTCTGGAATTGCTGGTGCTGCAAATTTCGCAGCAATAAATGCGTTCGTATTCGCTGGATTACCGACAACGATAATCTAAACATATTGTGCTTTTCAAAAAAAAAAAGAATTCAATAAATTACTATAAATTATTATACCAATTGCAAAAATATAAATTATAGCACTGATTCAATACAAGATATAAATCTAGTTTTTTAACTACAGATTACTCATGAACATTTCGGATATATATAATATATATAAATATATATATATGTACAAATTACCTTTGTCGTTGGTTTAGCATATTTAGCAAGAGCCATTCCTTGTGATTTGAAAATTTTGACATTTGCGGAAAGTAAATCTTTGCGTTCCATACCTTGTTTTCTTGGCATAGCACCAATTAAGAAAGCATAATCGATATCTTTAAATGCTTCTTCTTCTTTCACAGTTATGACAACTTCTGTAAAAAAAAACTTTTTACAATTAAATCGATCAATATCCCCAAATATCCTATAATACACTAGTATTAATATGAGAAAGAAATGATACCATGATAATCATTTGAAAAGTGAATAAAAATTCAATTTTCATACTGAACAAAAGAAGTTCAAATAGAAATAACCTTTTAAAGTTGGTAAAGCGCAATCTTGCAATTCGAATTGCACGCCCTCAAGAGCTTGCAACATTGGTGGTACATCAAACAGTACAAGAACAACTGGCTCAAATATTAATTTTAATTAATTCAACATAGATATTTCCTATGGATACTATACTATATTTCAAAAGAAAAAACCACACTTTTAAAACATTATATCCTTTAAGAACTGATTTTTTTCCAAATATGATATTCATATTTGATAAATTCTTGTTAAATTTTGAGCATAAATCTATCATTTCATGATAATTGATCATTGTATTTCAGTCTTTTATAATTGCTAAAATGAAATGAAAAACTTGGAAAAGCTTAAAAAAAGAATTTTTTTAAAATGAAAATTTACTATATTTTAGATGAAATTAGAGCATTAATGTAAGCTTAAATTTCTTTTGCAAAAAATAAAAAAGTATAAATTTAGAAAACTTTTCTACGAAATGCTAACATAAATCAAAAATCAATTTCTCTGCAAAAAAAAAAAAGAATATAAAATCATTAATACATTTGCAATTTCTCGAAAAAAAAAAAACTTGCAATCATAAATATTATATTTTGGAAGATTTTAAATTATTTCAAATAAAAATAGAAAAAAAGAAAAAATTTTACCGTTTCAGCGCCGAAAACATCACCTTTGGCAATTTGCAACACAACAGCATAACCAATTTGGCCAGCTGCGCCAGTTACCAGAACACGAAATACCATTGTTTTAGTACTAAAAATAAATATAAAAGTAGAAAAAGAGTAAATTTGCTTTCTTTTTTTTTGAATGATAATGATAACATTTGATAACGAATGAAACCCAAAAATAGTCAAAAATAATCGTTATCAAAAATTTTAGATATTTTAATAATTTTATTAATAAAAAAGATAATGCTGTCTTTGTTGCTCAATTTTTATATTTCAGTTAAAAAATTATAGTGCAAAAGAATTTCGTACAATCAGTTAATCCTCAGTCTTCTTCTACTTATTTTCTTATATTATTAATTTCCGATTTTAGTAACAAGAATGTTAGGATAGACGTATTTCATCGAATTTTTTTTTTTTTTTTTGAAAAAAAAGAAAAAGGAAATTATTTCGAAAATTAAGAAAACGAAATTGGTCTAAAAAATTAAAATTTATCTAAAAAAAAATTAAGAAAAAAATGAAACTGGAGGAAAAATTTTTCTTAATTAATATTCTCTTTAATATTCTCGACAGAAATTAAATGAAAATTTAAAAGAAATATATAGAATGCAATTACTAAAAAGAATTTGTAGATAAATTTCAAAAATTTTTAACAATTTTCTTTTTTTGTTTCGAAAAAAAGCACAGCACTAATTCCTTTGAAAAATTAATTAATTCTACTTTTTTCCTTTTTTCCTTACAAATTAAACTAATTATCATCTTGCTTATTATAATCAATAAATCATCCTTATTCTAATATCCAGTAGGCCAAAAAAATGGAAAATCTAAATGAATTACTTATCTTTCAGAAGTTCATATCATTATAAAAAATTGAAACAATAACATCTAATTCCTTTTAAACTTTGTTATCATATTAACAGATAATGATCTTTTCCCTATAGATTTAGACTCATTTTTTTTTTCACATTTATTTGACTAATTAGTCAAACTAAAGAATAGTGAGAAATATCAAACTAAAGAATGGCGAGAAATACTTTTTTTGCGCTTAATGATAAATTGAAAATGATACATATTTTTGTGCTTAATGATGATATTTTTTATCAGTGAGATAAGAAATAATCGAACACTTGTATTTTACATCTGCTACTTTTTTTTTTTACATCTATATTATACTTCTAAATAATTCAATCATCAAATTGAACATCTATTAACTAATAGGATTTAAACTACGAAGGAAATTTTGCAACAATATCAAAATTCCACATTTTATCAAATATCAAATAGAAATTTCAACATGAAATTGATAGTTGAATTATATTTTTCAATCATTCAAACAAAACATATTATTATTATTATTATTCGTATTATTAATCATACCATTTTGATTAATCAAATTTAAGAATATAACAAATACAAAAAAAATAACTTTTCTATTCCTTAAATTCCGCATGAATTATTTGACGAAAATTAAAATAAATATAAAAACCTTTTCATTTATCAAATTCCAAATGAATTATTTAATTTTTGATGAATGACAATAAAAACGAACTCATTTCATTCATTAAATTTTATTATGAATTATGCAACTTTTTTTTTTTGATTTTGTTATGAATTAAAAATCAAAATAAAATTTTTGATTCATTAAAGTACATATGAATTTAGTGAGAAATTTTCATTGGTGAAAAGAATGAATAATTGATAAAAATTTAGCAAAAATTTATACATCATTTGTTTATATATTGTAAATAAATATATACAATATCATTTATCAATCCTATATCATTATCATATCAAAATACATCAACATTCATTCATAAATTTAACAAATGAATCGTTATAACAAAATAGTCATACATCACTACTGTATTCTCAAAACTCACTACTTTATTTTCCTTAATATCTATAAGAAAAAAAAAATAACAAATGATCTTTTGATCATTAAAAAAAAAATATCAATGATATAACTGATAAAAGTGTGTATGAGATAACTGATATTATCGTACCCTATATATATATATATATCATTATCAAAGTGTGTATGAGATATATCTATGCATATGTTTATGCTATTATATCCTCTCATATCATTGAGCATAACATGTGACATTCTCGAAAAAAACATATATCGATCGGATGAAAATAAAAGAAAGAAGTTTGGAATGAATGAGGTAGTAAGTCTTACTAACTTTTTCCTACACATTCATTTATACATTCATCTATCTCTCTCTTTCAGAGAAAGAGAAATAGAACAAAATTGCAATAGTAGTAGTAGTAGTAGTAATAGTAATAGGGGAATAGTAGAGAGAAAAATAAACATTAACTGATTTTTATTGATTAATTTTTTTTTTCAACTTTTTAAATATTTATAGGTCAAAATGAAATGATACTATGATCAGTATCAGTTGATCTTTCTCATCTATTATCAGTATAAATACTTATAAATCAAAATAAAATGATATATGATTTCTATTAATTATTTTCTATTTCATTCATTTAATATAAAATATTCATTCATTAGAATGCTATGATTACAATCAATTGATCTACTATTAATAGGAATATTCATAAATCATAATAAAACAAATCCCAATATCAGTCAAAATATTATCTTTAATCTTTTATAACAATAAAGATAATATATGTTAGAATAATATGATTCAGAAACGAAATATATTCCAGGAAGATAAAAAAGAGTCTAGAATTTAGGCTAATATAAATAAAGAAGATAGAACGCGCAGCCTAGGACAATTTATTAGCGAGAGAAATGTTAAAATGTAAAAAGAAAAAATATGAAGTGTGAGCAAAACAAGAAACAAGTGACCTATAAAAAAAGAGAAAAATGAATTTATGTGAAAATTTCATTCAAAAAAAACTTCGTCTTCCTCCGATGATAATAATATTTAACATTTGTTAAAAATTTGCAATATCAATTTTAAATTTTAAAATTAAAAGAGAAAAAAAATGTGAAAAACAGGAAGAGAAAAGAGTAAAGAAAAAAGAAAACTGGTAAACTGCACTAACAATGCAATAATAATAATAATATGAAATTTTATGACGAAAAAAAAAATTCTTTTTGGCCAAAATTTTTATAATGAGATATTTTATAATCAACTATGAGAAATGCTATGGCAACTAATGATATGGTGGTATGTTACTGATTTGATAATCCCTAATTAATTCGCTAATGAGAAATACTCTAGCAAGTAATGATATAGTAGTACGTTACTGATTTGATAGTTCCTAATTAATTGGCTAAATGATTACTTATCTTGTTTTATAACTTTTCTAACTATATTTAAAACCGATTATAGAAAATTGAGAAAAAAACTTGATATTTTTGAAAAAAAAAAAGATTAATGGAATTGTCACTGTAGCAATTGCATGTTGTCCGTTGGGAAATTTACAAATTGTTGATTTCTTCTAAATACTACTATTCGTTAGGTAAAATAATGGAATTATGAAAGTGAAGAAAAAGGAAAAACAAAATGATAAAATGATAAGAGTAGTGATTATCAAAAGTCTCATGGAAAAAAAAATTTGTCGTTAAAAGCAAAATGTAAATTTGTTTAAACTTCTGCAGCATATATAATCTAATAGTACTTTGTTTAGTAGTATTAACAGATAATGAATAATTTTACTAAAATTATTACTGCAAGAAATTTTCATGCAGAATTTTTGATAAATGTGTAATGCAAAATGAATCAATGAATTATTAAATTTACTTCAGATGTGAATTAACAACATGTTATCAACAAATCAGAGATAACTGTTCAAATAGTTGAATAATAAATAATGTAAATTCAAATATGTAAAAATTGTATTTAATTAGCATATTTTCATAGTAAGCTATGAAGGTAGAAAAAGGGATTCTATTCAAATTTATTTTTTCATGATGACGAATGATAAAATGCCAACATTCGGATGTCATTTTATGCATTTCAGTTCTTAGATCTTTTGATTATTCTGAAGTTTTCATCCGTCATTTCTTTTATCCAACAATATCAATGATTGATTGAATGAGAGAAACGGTCATCAATCTTATATTTTGTTGTTGGTGATGAAAAATAAAGAAATTATTAGAAGTACGTCAATTTTTTTCAACAATTTAAATTGACATAGTACAAAATGTATTTGCGAAATAAAATGTAAAAGGTAAAAGACAGGTAAAATATAAACGGATAAATAAGGTAGAATATAAACGGAATACATAAAATCTAAAAGTATGGATAGCATATAAGTCTTGATTATTTAGGTTATCAGTCAAAATTCATAAATGATAGGAAAGTTTAAAAACGAAAATAATGAATGTCGAAACATTTTTTCTTTTTTTCAAAAAACTATTTTGCATAAGCTTTCAATACTTACGATTTCTTTTCTGATTTATCTCGTCTTCTTCTCTCACCAAGAAATCAAACCATAGCAATTCTGATAGCCCCGCGATATCACGGAAAGCTCAAAGCAACATTCACTCCCTTCACGCCTAACAGTACACAATGCCGACCAATTAATCCATTTAGCAAACAAATGAATGATGTGACGCTTGCGTAACTATGATATATTACTATGATATATCCAACATGAAATCTTTGATTCTAAAAATGTACGTCTTTGAGGTAAAACTATTTCCTCTAATTAAAACTTACTAATTTGATGATTTGCATGATTAGTTACTCTAATTGTTGCATAGTAAAAGAATCTTTAAGAAGGGGGATAAAGTTGCAGACATTTTTATTAGTTCGAAATAAAATTTAATTACGAGAATGGAAAAAATTAAATTAAAAAAAAAACATAAATACACAATTGAGCTGTCATAGGAAAAGCCACTATCCACAGAAAAATTTTTTAACTAAAACATGAAACAAATGAGCAAAATGAAATGTAATATAATTGAATCAATTAAAATTCAATTAAAAAAAAAACAAGTAAAATCAGTGCAAAAAGCAAACACAATAGACAATATAGCTACAGTTACAGTAATCTTTTAGGCACCATATAATATAATACAGTAAGCATATGATACGATTAGTATTAAAACAATTCTCTATTATATAAAATTGATTTAAAGTCAAGAAAATTAAATTTACGCGCATTAAATTACAAAAGAAAAAAGATCACAAAATTAGAAAAGCATGAATGAATAATTTATTGAGCTTATTTAAAAAAAAAAAATATTTTTCATAAGTTTTATTATGGATGAAAAATTATTGTAAATGAATGACTTTAAAAATAGAAAATAAAAAAAAGAAACGAAGCCTAAATATAAAGCTAATTTTTGCTTTTGTCCAAATTTTGATTGATTTCTTCTCGATCAATTAAAATAATTGATGCTTATCATTCCTATGGCTTATTGCTTATCATTCGAGATCATTTGTACGAAAACAAGCAGCTGAATGATTTTGACAAACAAATGATGGAATGGAAAAAAAAATTGAAAAAATTACAAAATAATAAATTGAAAAAGGGAGGAAGAACAAGAAACCCGCAAACGTGAAATTACGTGAGAATTACGTGAAAATTATAAATTTACAAAATATGAAATGTAAAAAACTACATCGATGTTTCAATAGGTAATGCTTTGCCGGTTGAATTACGTCGTTGATATTGTATGGATGGAGTGATGAGATCAACAAGTGATTGACTTGATTGAGGATTCTGAATGCGTGCATAATTTGATGGTGGATTCGGTGGTGGTATTGAGGGTTTATGAATTTTAGTCCGATATGATGATGAATTACTACTAGGCCTATTTCGAACTAATTCTGTCGTTGTTTCATACAAAGAACGTCGTGGTGGTGATGAAATAGTCGGAATTTCTAACGAATCATGATGTTCTTTATCCATCGAGACAGGAATAGAAGTTATTGATGATGATGATAGTGGTGGTGGTGGTGGTGGTGGCGGTGATAATGATGATGATAATGATGATGATGATGGTGGTTGTGTGGTGGTGGTGGTGCGATACGTATTGGTTTAAGTGATATTTTATCATTTCTTTCATCTGATGTAATTGGAATGCCATAATCTTAAAATATAAAATAAATAGAAATTAATACTTCAAATAAATCATTCATTCAACAGTAATTATTAATATATTTAAAATTTACGAATAAATGTTTGAATAAAAAATTTTTTATTTTATTATTTATAATTAAAAAAAAAAAAAGAAATTCACTTACTTCCAAGTAATTTTTGATCAAATAATGGCGGTGGTGGAAGATCTGATAATTTATTATCATTAGTTGATTGTGAAATTGAATTCAAAGTTTTAGATGTATGCTTTCCTGCTTTTGTTGTTACTTGTTCTGTTCGATGAAGAAGTGGTTTGACCTTTGAAACAAACATTTTTTTTCTTATGAAACTATAAATACATATATATTCAATTTATAAATTAAATTTTAGTATTTAATTTATAAATTGTATTTACACAATTCCTTATCATTTATCAACAATGTTAATTATGTTAACGAAATCAAATAAAATTTAAATAAATATTATGGATTATTTTTTCTTTTTTTAAAAAATTTTAAATAACTTCATATTTAATAAGTCATTTTTATGTGTAATGTTTCAATTATTTCAAATACAAAATATATTCGCTATCATGATAAATTAAAAAAAAATTGATATGAAAAAAAAATTGATAATAGATTAAATTAATTATATTCGATTAATTATATTCGCTAATTGAAAAAAATTGATATGAAAAAAAAATTGATAATAGATTAAATTAATTATATTCGATTAATTATATTCGCTAATTAAAAAAAATTGATATGAAAAAAAAAAAGATTAAATTAATTATATTCGATTAATTATATTCGCTAATTAAAAAAAAATTGATATGAAAAAAATCGATAATAATCAAATTAATTATATTCGATTAATTATATTCGCTAATTAAAAAAATTGATATGAAAAAAAAATTGATAATAGATAAATTAATTATATTCGATAATTATATTCGCTAATTAAAAAAAATTGATATGAAAAAAAAATTGATAATAGATTAAATTAATTATATTCGATTAATTATATTCGCTAATCAAAAAAAATTGATATGAAAAAAAAAATTGATAATAGAAAAAAAATTGATAAGAGATTGAATTCATATGTTGCAATATTTTCATTCTTTACTTAAATTCGAAACTTTTTCCGAAAAAAAAAAATCAAAAAAAAAAATGGAAGTTAGAAATAAATAGAAAAAAAATAAAAAATATATAATTTAAAATGAATTTTACAAAAATAAAAATTCATACCAATTGTTGAATAGTTCGATCAGAAACGATCGATGATTGAGCACTACTAGAATCATTCCAAGATGATCGTTCTGTAATTGTTGATTCACCACAATCTTGACATACTGAACAAGTGACAGTATCTGTACTACACGTACTACATGTTGATATATTTGTACTACGCGGATCAATAATTGATCGATCATTACTATTATTATCATCTGTTTGATTGATAATTGATCCGTAAGCGTTAAATAAATTTAATGATACTTCAGCATATGGATTTGGCTTTGTGAAACCAAATTTCTAAAATGAAATTATCAAGAGGGAAGATTAAATTTGCAATATACTGTAATTTTTTCATTTAAAGTTAAATTTATTACGACAAATTAGCAAATAAATATGATCAATTTAAACGATAATTTTAATTGAAACGAAGAAAGAATATTCGTCTTGATAGAAATATTCTTGATAACAAATTTAAACAAGATAAAATGATAAAAAAATGATAAAAGAAAATTGATTGAAAAAAAAAAGAGAAAAAATAATAATTTTAATTGAAACCTGGAAGATGATGGTATATGATATGCAAAACTTTCAGTAGTATTTGTAGAGCATGATGAATCAATAGTAGAATTAATTTTATTTAATTCCGCAACAGATGATGGACGATATTTGGTATTTTGATCAATAAATGAAGTTACCGAATTATTTCCAGAATATATTTCGGTAGATAATGTTGGTTGCTTTGTTAATGTTGACCATGAATTATCATCATCTTCTCCATGAACTAAATTACGATGTGCATTCATAATTGCATCATCTGTTTGCAAATCTATACCATTCAATGTTCCAATCGTTGCTATCTATAAATGATTACAGTAATTATACAATAATAGGTTACAGTAATCATAATTACAGACCATCGTAATTGCAGCAATATATTAGTGATAATCATAATCATTAACAATAATAGTAGTAGTGATAATAATAAAGATAATTGTAGTTTCATAAAAAATATTGATGTGTTAATTACAGTAATTCTGAACCATAATAATAATAATAGTGATAATAATAAAGATAATTGTAGTTTCATAAAAAATATAGATGTGTTTAATTACAGTAATTCTGAACCATAGTAATAATAAAATACTAATGACAATAATCATAATTCATGACTACATTATCAGATCAACAAATCTCAGCTGTTATCATACATAGCTATTACCACACATAAATAATGATAATGACGATATATTTAATTGTTGTAAATCTAACAATAGTGGAATAATAAAATAAATAATACACTGATAATAACAATAAGATAGCATTGAAGCTAATAATATACTGATAACAACAATAAGATTATATTGAAGATAATCACTATAAAATAGCAAAAAAAAATGATTATACAATAATATAGTAATAAATATTTATAGTTATAAAATGATGAAAAAAAGAAATTGTAAAATTTAAGTATGAAATATTATGCAAACATACATTTGTAGCAATTCGATTGTTGCCATTATTATTTCGCTTTAATTCATCCGCTAATTTGCTAAGTCTTAATGAGGCTCGGATACATTCTTTTCGACTTACTTCTTCTTCTTTTCGTTTTCTTGATT
Organism: Dirofilaria repens; assembly: GCA_008729115.1. Taxonomy (NCBI): domain Eukaryota; kingdom Metazoa; phylum Nematoda; class Chromadorea; order Rhabditida; family Onchocercidae; genus Dirofilaria; species Dirofilaria repens. Next base: position 1,530 of record SNRZ01000367.1, on the reverse strand, counting down.
TTCTATACCAGCAAATAGCTGATAATAAAATGATAATTAAAAGTACACTTAATGTAATTACCGCAATAATTATTCCACCTCTCCAAAGTACTGGTTCATCGTATGATAGCACACCTGTAATTTACTTAATTAATTGATTAGTGTAATTATTTTATCTTATAGTTGCTCATAATCTATCTTTTCAATCAAATATAATTACACTAATTAGCTAATTGCGATTATCTGATTACAGTTGTTTATAATCTATCTTTTCAATTTAATACGATTAGCGTTAATTAGTTAGTTAACTAATTGCGACTAACTAATTATAGTTGTTTAAAATCTAATCTTTCAATTTAATGTGATTAGCATTATTAGCATTAATCAACTAATTAATCAAGCATTAATCAGTTAATTAATCAATTGTGATTATTTAATTACACTTGTTTATGATTTATCATTCCAATTTAATACGATTAGTATTAATTAGTTAATTAACTAATTGCGATTATCTAATTATAGCTATTTATTCTATTAAAATTGGAATGAATCAATAATACAATGTAGTATATTAACAAGTTAATTAAATAATCACAAATTGATTAATTAACTGATTAATGCTTGATTAATTAGTTGATTAATGCTAATAATGCTAATCACATTAAATTGAAAGATTAGATTTTAAACAACTATAATTAGTTAGTCGCAATTAGTTAACTAACTAATTAACGCTAATCGTATTAAATTGAAAAGATAGATTATAAACAACTGTAATCAGATAATCGCAATTAGCTAATTAGTGTAATTATATTTGATTGAAAAGATAGATTATGAGCAACTATAAGATAAAATAATTACACTAATCAATTAATTAAGTAAATTACAGGTGTGCTATCATACGATGAACCAGTACTTTGGAGAGGTGGAATAATTATTGCGGTAATTACATTAAGTGTACTTTTAATTATCATTTTATTATCAGCTATTTGCTGGTATAGAAAATCAAGAAAACGAAAAGAAGAAGAAGTAAGTCGAAAAGAATGTATCCGAGCCTCATTAAGACTTAGCAAATTAGCGGATGAATTAAAGCGAAATAATAATGGCAACAATCGAATTGCTACAAATGTATGTTTGCATAATATTTCATACTTAAATTTTACAATTTCTTTTTTTCATCATTTTATAACTATAAATATTTATTACTATATTATTGTATAATCATTTTTTTTTGCTATTTTATAGTGATTATCTTCAATATAATCTTATTGTTGTTATCAGTATATTATTAGCTTCAATGCTATCTTATTGTTATTATCAGTGTATTATTTATTTTATTATTCCACTATTGTTAGATTTACAACAATTAAATATATCGTCATTATCATTATTTATGTGTGGTAATAGCTATGTATGATAACAGCTGAGATTTGTTGATCTGATAATGTAGTCATGAATTATGATTATTGTCATTAGTATTTTATTATTACTATGGTTCAGAATTACTGTAATTAAACACATCTATATTTTTTATGAAACTACAATTATCTTTAT
>SNRZ01000366.1:0-25448 GCA_008729115.1 Dirofilaria repens | reverse complement strand
AAGTATAAATCATGAAATATCAATGAATAAGTATAAATCAATGAATAAGTGTAAATCATGGAATATCGATTGATTAAGTACAAATCATGAAATATTGATTGAATAAATATAAATCATGAAATATCAATGAATAAGTATAAATCATGAAATATCAATGAATAAGTATAAATCAATGAATAAGCATAAATCATGGAATATCGATTGATTAAGTACAAATCATGAAATATTGATTGAATAAATATAAATTCTTTTTAATGAAGAGCCATTAAATTTTTACATAAATTAATATGCTATTTTGCATATAAACTTGGAAATATTTCTCTCAATGACGATTTTAATGGCTGTTATCAGACAATATCTATCTTCCATGGTGATAAATTTGATCAGCCAACAACACTGTTGTAGACTAGTAACACTCATTATCAGACAATCTTTTTTATGGTGATAAAGTTGAATCAGCCGACAATAATAATCGTAACTGATGACAATCTCGAAGATAAATTATGCTAAAATTGATTCGAAAATAGGCTTAATTATATTCCTTCACTTCATCATGTACTATTTGCAAATATTTACCTTATATTAATTGTTAGGACAAACTTCCCGTCAAACATTTTAATGTCGCTAATCTTATTTATCAATTTATACAGCAAGAAAAGATGGTAATTGGAAAATGGGACAACAAATCTTCAATCGAATAGAAATATTTAACTTATAATTGAAAGTTAATAAAAAGTACTTTCCTTTAGTGATATTATCAACTAATCAATAATTTTTAATAGAATATAAATTGATTTGATTATCTGATAAATATAACACTGCTTAGTTTAAAACATTTAACTTATAATTGAAAGTTAATAAAAAGTATTTTCCTTTAGTGATATTATCAACTAATCAATAATTTTTTATAGAATATAAATTGATTTGATTATCTGATAAATATAACACTACTTAATTTATTTTATAACATCACAGTTCATATTTTAAAACGAAAAAGAAATAAATATTAAGTACATATATATATTAAAAGATAATCTTCCCTTACATGAAACTATTTAAATGCCAAATGATTTGAGTTTTTTTTTTTTAAATGATTTTATGATATTGCTTTTTTTTGATAATATCTGATTACTGCTTAATTCAAAGTATTTATACTTATATTTAAATATAAGTACAGGATTACTAGGCACATTAAATATTTTAATGAATGCTAGACACATTTAAATACATGTAAGAATGCTAGACACATTTAAATATTTTTATAAATGCTAGGCACATTTAAATATTTTTATAAATGCTAGGCACATTAAGCAATTCTATGGATGATTGAATAGCAAAAAAAAAAAAACTTCTTTGCAATTGAAGGATAATTAAGTTTGAGAAAAGCGATGACAAACAACAATTCAAAAACTTCACTGTCTGGCAAAATGCACTTTTCAAAATAAAAAATTATTTATATTTACATTTATCAATTTAACCAAATCAATATGATCGATAAATATAATCGAATAGTGCATGGAAGGTTCGGAAATTCTGAATTAAAAAAACTTGCAAACTATTCCTTCAACAGATTCAGAGAGCAATCGAGAACAATCATCTATTCTCGACGATTGTTATTTTTTTCGATGTATATTCACTATCAATTATCAGTCATCTATTCTCGACGATTGTTATTTTTCAGGTATATATTCGCTATAAGTTATCAGTCATCTATTCTCGACGATTGTTATTTTTTAGGTATATATTCGCTATCAATTATCAGTCATCTATTCTCGACGATTGTTATTTTTTAGGTATATATTCGCTATCAATTATCAGTCATCTATTCTTGATGATTGTTATTTTTTGGACATGTATTCGCTATGAGTTATAAACACTAATATAATAGATAGTTAAATTAATTATGTATGAATTATAAGAGAAAGTTTGCAACTTGAACTTTCTGAGTTTCTGAGTGCTGAATTTTATCAACAAATTTATAAACTTTTCTTGCTATTTACAGCTGTTGTTTAGATAAGCAAACAATATAATTTAATGATAATTTTAGAAAAAGAAATTAAAGAACTTTCATTTCGTTTAAATTTTGTTCTGCATGATTTGCATGCAAAAATTCCTGCATGCAAATCTGCGCAACATGGTTTGAATCTATGAATGAATGCAGCATGACTCGAATCTATCTATTAATATCTCGAATCTATGAAAGTAACATGTCTCGAATCTATGAACGCAGCATGTCTCGGATCTATGAACGTAATATGTCTCGAATCTATCTATTAATATCTCGAATCTATGAACGCAGCATGTCTCGAATCTATGAACGCAGCATGTCTCGGATCTATGAACGTAATATGTCTCGAATCTATCTATTAATATCTCGAATCTATGAACGCAGCATGTCTCGAATCTATGAACGCAGCATGTCTCGGATCTATGAACGTAATATGTTTCGAATCTGTCTATTAATGTCTCGAATCTATGAACGCAGCATGTCTCGAATCTATGAACGCAGCATGTCTCGATTCTAAGAACATGTCTCGAATCTACGTTAATAAAATTAAAATATTTAATATATAATTCATGCAATTTCATTGAAAACGATATATGTGGAGATATCATAAATTTTATCACAATTGATAAATATCACAAAATTTAATTTGAAATAAATGTCAGAAAATAATACTTTTATATGTTAGTTATCTTATAAATTCGATTATTTCATTATAACTTTAAAATAAATCTATCAAATATTCAGGTTAGTTTACTGGATCCTAATAAAAAGTAACTTTTATAAATGTCAAAATTTGGCCTATGATAGCCAAGAGGGGCAAAGAAAATTACTCGTAGTGATAAAGAAAAATTACTAGTAGTGATAAAGAAAAATTACTAGTGGTGATAATGAAAAATTACTAGTAGTGATAAAGTAGCCAAAGTTCATTTCATAAATGCGCTATTTTTTTATCGTTTGTTGGACGAAGGAAGGAAGGAAAACTTGAAAGGCAAATGAAAAATACGGCTGGTTGCAAGCATGGTGAAATTATCGATTATCATTAAAATCGATGATGAGATAGCCGACTGCTGATAATATTTATTCGTTACGACAGTCCTCTAATAAAAATATCTTCTAAAGATAGAAATGAAATAGAAAATTCATTTTTTAATTAGCAAAAAAAATGAGGCAAATAAATTTTAAATCAAATAAATCTCGACCAGATTTATCATCTATCATAATGATTAATTATTTCAATTATATTTATCAATGATTGATAAAGCTTGAAATGATCGTTCATATACTGATCTGGTGATAATGAGGATATGAAATGTTTTGTTTGATAAATTTAATTCAAAATTTAAATTTTTCAAATCATCAATTTTGCGTTTTTTCACAAGTATTGAGAAAATTAATTTTATGGCCATTTCTTTGTAAGACAATTTCTTGTTTTTAGTTTTATATATAATTTTAAAAAAATTATTAAAACTCATTATTCGTTCAACAAAGAAACGAGAAATTTATTGAGTTTTATAATCAAGTGATTTACAAATTTATCAGTGCTTGCGTTCGCTTTACTATGATGCAAATTTCTGATCCGATCATTTTTTATCATATCACAAGAATTTATTCCTTCCTCTAATTTGTTAACATATATTTTCGTTATTTTCATTAGTTCTAAATGATTATAAAGTGTATTTTTTAGATGTTATTTTAAATGTCTAATTTTTGGAGAAGGATTTTGTTGATACGTAAAAATGTTTGATGTTGAATAAAATGTATAATATGGCCAAGTTAGGAAGAATAAATTAAAATTGAATAGCTTTGGCTTAGGCTTAAAAAGGGTAATTCGTTGGGAACAAAAAATAAGATATTTTATATCAAAAATTACTTAATTAAATTTTATTTTATTTAAAATTTGAAATATTTTAAAAATTGCAAAAAATTATTAAAATGCCTCTTTTTTTTCTATTAATAAAATAGAAATAATATAAATGTATATGTTTATGTATATAAAATAATATAATGCATAACAGCGATACGTTAACAATTTAATCGTAATAATAATAATCATAATCATAATCATAATTGTAATAACTATTATTATGAATTTATAGCTAACAATATGAAAGAAATGGAAAGAGAAAAACATGAGAAATATAATAATTGAAATTTGTTTAACATTAACGAGATTGATTGATTATCAAAGTAAAAGTAATCAATTTCCTGAGAATTCTTTATTTCTATTTCTGGCTCAAATTGAGGTACTGGAGTCGATTTAGGCTTGATCAATAATTTATTTTTGCTTGTTGTCTTAGGCCTTGATACAGATACTTGTCCTATATCAATAGTTGTTGCCGATGATGTTATTTCATTTCTCGGTGTTGTTGATAGCGAAATAATTCTCGAGAGTTTTGAAACTTCTGTCTGATGCATTGAAGAGTTTTGCTTCTTAGACGGTGCATCTGGTTGTCGAGATCGTAGTGGTGGTCGGATTCTTGGTGGTTGTTCATCAACAGAAACAAACTCAATCGGATGAACTCCACGATTTTTATCTATAAAATGCTAATTACTCTTTTTCGACATTATCTATAAGTAGTTATTGTTTTTCTCGACGAGATAAGATGATAAGTAATGACTCACTTCCATGATACTTCACTTCATCGTCTTTGTAGAAATCGTTGATCGGATTTTGCTCAAATGTTGATTTGATTGGAAATCTCATCATCTGTCCTTTTGCATAGATGACAAAAATTTTACCTGGTCCAAGCGGATGATCCGATGGTTCGATCTCTGAGATAAGTGTGATAAAATGATTATTGATTTAATTTGTAAAATAATTATTTCTCAAAGATTACCTGGGTGGATAATTTTTGACAGTTTCAAGAATAATGAAAATTTATACTATTTTATTACGTATAGCTTTCTAAAATTTTCCAGAAAATTATCCTTCAAAATTTTTATCAGTTCTGGCTCTTTGCTAACATTTGTGATTAATCGAATTCATCGTATTATTTATAATCATATCAATGTTTTTGTTGAAAAAGTAATAATCAAATTCTAAAAAAATTATTAATGAAAACAAAATAATCCCTTTGATCTTATTGATGTATAATTATGTGATAATGAAATTTTACTATGATTATTTCAATCAGGCAATCTGTATGGTTCTGAATAGAAATAAAAATTAAAACTATCAAAATTTATTTTTAGAAAAGCACAAATTCCTACCAGCAATTCGTCTTCTAAACATAATTATTGTTCGACCATCATATTCGATACCGTAAGCCGCTGAAAATGACTCTTCACCATCGATCCTAAATGAATTTATCAGTTTATTTCAATCATGCTCAAATTATCAAAACTGATAATATATATTACAGAAGTTTTTAAATTCATAATAATAAACAAATAAGAAATCGAACCAGGTATCATAAAGTGGTGTAGAACGATCTCTGGTATACATGTCGTTAATTCTCGATCGACCATCTCGTACCGAACCGATAACAATATCAGTACAATCCATAGGATGAAGTGGTGCTATAAGTGCGGCTCTCACTGGAAATAAATAATACTAATAGAGAATTAATCTTATCAATAAACAAATCATTCAAAAGTGATAAAATTTTAACTTTCAAAAATATTTGATTAAAATTGTTAAAAATTGATAATTTACAAACTTACACAATCCGTTATTTTCAGGTAACTTTGGTATAGGTACTGACATTAGATTTATGTCAACTGAATCTCGATATCGAGATTCATTTGTGTGAGTTATTGGATGTGAGGTCAATGTTTGATTGATATCTCTCTTATATCGTGTATTCTCTAAATCAGGAAATAATCGACAAGAACGATCGATTTCCATTGGTCGCCAACCGATCGAAATCCATGACATACTCTTGTAATCGAGAACTATCTCAAGCTCATCCTTAAATTATCATAACTTATCAGAAGATTATCAGAAAAAGAAAAAATTACTTATTCGAATTGTTTTATTAAATTCCAATAAGTAATTTTTCACTTACGAATAAGTAATAAGTAATTTTTTAGTTACCAATAAATAATCTTATTCGAATATATCAAATAAACATTTTGAAATCGATTAATCCTTTTTAGCTTGTTATCAAAATTTTATCAATGATAAGTTAATTAAATTAAACTTACTCGTACAACTCGTGAATAAACAAAATCATCCTCATTTAGCATTGTCCTTTTGAAGCATTCTTCTTCAAAAAGACCGTATTTATTGTAATTCGTTCGATTTTTTGGATAGTTATAATTGAAACATTTATTGTCTTCAAATTTGGCATTAAATGCTGAAAATATTTTTATTTTAATAAATTTAAATTTAATATATTTTATCAAATAAAATATTGCAATTGTTAAAATTGAAATTAAGCGTTCCAACTTCTCTATTATTATAGTATTATCAGAGATAATATCAGTGTTATGCGAAATTATCACTTTTATTATAGTCTTTATTGACTTAAAAAAAAAGTATATAGAAGATACTGATATTGTATCAATTTGATAAACTTTGATGATAACTAATCTCAAGCAGCAAAATACTATAAATAGCTACCGTTATTTCTTGACTTGGCCATTTATCTGTCATACCGCTATGAAAAGACTTTTAGGCTGTAAGTTGCTATGATTTAAAAACAAACTTCGATCGCAATTTTGTCCAAAATAGCCAAAAGCGCAATAACATGTTTTTCTAATTATAGCATTTGATTCTCGAATACATTTACCGTCATTTAAGCAGTCATCATCGGTTGAGCAATAATCTAAAAAATTTCGATTTAATTTTTTATTTGTTAAATTAGAAAAAGTATATATATTTGTAAGCAAAAGAAATGATAATAATTTTAAAAATTAATTTATACCTTTTCTTCTTGCAATTTAATTGAATTGTTATTTAATTTCACTTAGAATTAAAGTAAATTTTAATGCCAAAAATGTAATTTCGTTTAGAATTAAATTTTAAAATTTTAATTGGATTTTTTTTAAATGATATAAAAATTGTTATCATTATTTTAATCTGATTATTATGTAAGACTATCAGATCTTATCTGATAAATTTTTTTCTAATTAATCTCCAAAATTCATTTTCACGCCTTTTTCTATTTCTATCCTCTATTGTTCAAAAAATTCGTCTAATGCATCACAATGATAAATTGTTGAAAATAAAATAAAACAGTTATGATAAAAAAGATCAACTTCTTAAAATCTTTTTCCTCTAATTTTGAGTTTAAATGTTGCATTTATAATGATATAAATTGAAAACGATCAAAGTAATGATAATCAGAGATTTGATATCATTCAATCGTTTGTTACTGATAAGCTTAAACTCTCACTATGATGATATTTTACATTGATATTTATTGCAAAAATCACAAAAAAAATATGAAATCTAAGGAAAAAAAATATTCTAACTTGTTGTTAAATTTAGATAAAATTCATGAAATTCAAGTTGCTCAAATACTAGAATTATCATTGATATTATCATTGAACTAATTATTTCCTAATTTTGATGATAGATTGTTATCATAAATTTAACAATCAATTAATCAGTTCTTATGTGATCTTAAAGAATGATTATATCATGTCGAACATCAAGCAATTAGATACTGATAAATCAAACATAGCAATGATTTCTCAAATTGAACAAATATTTCAAAAGTATTAATATGCATTAACTATATTAGTCATAATCACAGATAAAAAAAAAGAAATAATTCATAACAGTGATAATTATTTGATGAAATGATAAGAATGATTCATTTCGTCATTCATGATACAGTATCATATCAGAGATATGACGCTAAATACACTGCTTATATTGTATGATTTCATTTACTGTTAAAAAATATCATACATGTATCGAGGATTTAATAAATTAAATGATCTTGACGAATTGATATCTATCATTCATTAATAATAAACACTTCACTAATTAGAAGTTAATTTTATCAATTGATAAAATTATCTCGCTGATATTACTGATATGCAAAATTTCAAAGATCAGCAACAAATAATACAGTAAATTGATATTTAAGCTTACTGCACTTATCATCTATTCTTTACAGATTTTTCTTTTAACATTTTTTCTTTATTTTACATTTTCATCATACTATCTTATTTTTCTTGTCTTCTGTAATTCATCATCGAGAATAACGATTAGAAATCGTTATCAAGATTATTAACTATGATTCTGGAATAAGAATTAATCATAATTTTTCCGATACATTCCTAAAAAAAAGAATAAATAAATTGTCTTGTGATTTAAAACTTTATTTTTTCTATAATGATAATTGATATTTGATTGTTTAATAATATTAATAAATAATTTTAACAAATATTCAACAAGCAAAGAAAAGATTCTATTAAGTTTAAATATTTTGGAATTCAAATTTTGGAACATATACTTGTAGGTGAGAATTTGTAGATGATAATTTTACTTGTAAATGATAACTTCTAAATCTATAAATTATTGCGATTTATAGCTCTACTGATTTTAGTAATTTTTTCGAGATCAATATCCTTGTGACATGAATAGAACTTAGAACTTTGGAATTTAAAGATAAAGCAGATTATTAATAGATAAGATGATAAAGATAAAGCAGATTATTAGTTCCACTCGCATTAGTAGATGATAACTTTTAAATCTACAAATTATTGTGATTTGCAATTTATGATAACTTCGTCGATATCAGTATCGTTGTAGCATGAGAACTTTAATGATAATTCTTTAATATGGATATTTGTTCTTGGTTTACTTTTGTTAACAAAACTCGAATATTTGGTTAAAAAAATTTCTCGAAGATTTACTAATTTTGTTAGTGATAATTAGATATTTTATCAATTAACACTTATTATTATATTGACATGGTTCACCGGAATATGAATGACGACATTTGCACCTGTCATTCTCGTAATCACCATGATTTGAACATCTCTTATCATCATATGATATTGTTTCAAGAATATTTATATCAGCGTTTGTTAGTGATAATTAGATATTTTATCAATTAACACTTACTATTATATTGACATAGTTCACCGGAATATGAATGACGACATTTGCACCTGTCATTCTCGTAATCACCATGATTTGAACATCTCTCATCATCAGTTGATATTGTTTCAAGAATGTTTATATCAGCACATGATCGAAAGATGTATGTTTGACCCCAATCTAAGGCTTGACGTTCAAGCAAAACTATACAATGTGTACAAGGATGTGTAAGTCGAACTGTCGCATACTGTAATCTACAAATACAACTGTCGCATACTGTAATCTACAAATACGACAACCATCTCATATCACTAATATTTCTCTTTTTTTTCATCTATCATAAATGATAAATAATCAAAATTATGCGTAATAAAATGTTTATATTTATTTGAAGAAAACAGACGAATAAATGATTCTAAATGATGAGTTATTTGCTTCGAGGCAAATAACTCAGATCAAAAATTTTCTCCTTTCTCAATATTTATTCCCTCGCTAAGTTGATTTTTCAAAATGCCTCTTTCAATCATCATATTTCATTTGAGCATTCTCGTTTTGAATGATTTCACAATTTTCAAAATAAAATTTTAAAAAGCGTAAAAATTTAATTTATGATTCTAAAAAAAAAGAAAAAAAAGCACATTTATCATTCTGAAAATTTGAAAAGTTTTTTTTTTAAAAAAAAGAAAAGTACAACTGCCCAAATTCAACATTGAAATTTAATGGAATTTTGTCGAAGAGATTAACCGGTTTGAGAGAAAAATTCTACAAATTGCTGTTATTTGGTTTTTTTTTAAATAAAATAATAGTAATGCAAAAGATGGAAAAAAAAAGAAAACGGACGTTTGATCTTCAATGCCAACATATTCGCTACCTTTAACAGGTGCTAATTGTTCAATAATATCACCTGTTTCATTTATCACCGATAAACGATATCCACCCTGCAATAACTTTGATAAAAAATGTCGTAGATTTCTTGAACTGATATTTAGATTCAGAAATTTACCATCAAAATATTTCACAAATAAATACTGTATGATATTTCACTAACCTGATGCGGATACTGTAATCGCCATGTGAAATTATATAATTCACCGACAAATAATTGCGTATAATGTGCTTAAATTAATTGTAAAAAATTATATATCAAAATTTGAATTTATTAAAATATATGGGGAAATTTGAAAATGAATTGACTTATATATATTAGAATATCGGAATTAATTACTTGAATAGATAATTAAAAATTTGAGTGATTAAATTTAGTTAAATTAGAATTTAAATTAAAATATTCCAAAAACAATAGCCGAAAGAAGATTCAATTCAGTATTATATATACAAATATGATTATTATCACTTGTTGAATGAGCCAATAAAAGATAATAGAAATAATGATATTAGTAAGAGTAGAAGTGTTGTTGATGTTACTGATAACAAAAAATTATCATAATGATAAGCAATAATTACTAACGATTATTAGGTTTAGGAACACCACATGGGCTGATAGTTCGGGTTGAATCTAAGAAATCGACCGGTGGATATCGCACTGAAGGAAATGTCAACGCCACGTGACCCATCGCATCATACAGTAATAATAAGTATGATAACAGTAACAATAACGATAGTTGTAACATAATTTTTACCTCCAATATTTCGTTTGTAAAGCATATATGAGATAACAAATCAAATGTTAACGAAAAATAAAAGATAAGGAATTGATAGTGTTGTGATAATCTATAATATCAATTATCATAAGTTAATGGGATGATAACGATCAATAAGAATTTCTCAAATTATCTCATCTATTTTCGGCTTTTTTTGAAATCATTTGATAAATTTTCTTCATTAAAATCCTATGAAAGTATGAGGTATTCTTGGAGATTAAATTTAGTAATATAATTGATAATGTATCATTGATTATCAGATCTTCAATTAAAACATAATATTTGATAATAATTTAAGGTTGTCTAATGTTTAACATTGAATTTAAACTTCAAAAAACATATATTCATGTTTAATGAATGTAATCTTAATTGATCTGATATCGTACCCTTATCAAATATCATACTCCGAAGAGTTGAAATTCTATTTTGAATAATTCATTATTTTTATTAAATTCTTTAACTTTGTTAATTTCTATTAAATTTGCTTTGGGAAGATCAATGTGATGAAGCGAATAAATTGTTCAACATTAGATTAAAAAAATTTGAGCGAAAAAAAAGTACACTTCTTATCGATGTTTTGATCGGGCAATGATTGATCGAGATTGATAACAGAATATTTAATCATAATATTGATTGAAAAACTTAAAAAAATGATATGAAGATGTTTTAAGATTTTATAATCCAGTTCTTCACAATTTATCTACTCGTTTTGCCAAGTTTTGGAAAAAAGTAAATTTGAATAAGATTTGTGATAATGAAATTTATAATAAAAGTGATAAAGTGATATTACAATCAACTTTTTTGGCTCATATCAGATTCAGTTCAGATGATTGAAAGAGATAAAAGAAATTGGTAATCTAGCTGTAATGATTAAGAATATTTGCATATTGATGAAGTATTTTGAGAAGAAATTGCAGCATCAAATCATAAATTTTAAATTCCCAATTTTTATTCGACCTATGATAAATTATCGTTATCATTTCTTTATCAATTTCACGAGGAATATTATTTAAAATAATTAAAAAATACTTCACATTGATTAAATAACTGATAATATAATCCGTCATAATTACAGACATAAAAAAAAAATTGCGCATTACATTATTATGCGCATTTATCAAATTTTATGGAAGAATTCTGCAGAGGTAAAAAGAAAATGATAAAATTTAAAATTAACAATTTTCTATATTAACTTATCAAAGGATATGTTTCCCCGATGATAATACTGTATGAGTATAAAGTTATCAGTGAATTATTAAAAAACTTTTGAATTCATAAATGATCACTTCCATAAATTTTAAAACTCCAGGCAATGATAAAAAAAGAAGCAAATTGTAAAGATAAGGAATTCTATATTACCTTATCAAAGGATATGTTTCCCCGGTGATAATACTTATGAGTATAAAGTTTGAAGTGAATTTATTACTGAATTATTAGAAAACTTTTGAATTCATAAATGATCACTTCCACAAATTTTACAACTCCAGGCAATGATAAAAAAATGATAAAAAAAAAGAAGCAAATTGTATGATAAGGAATTTTCTTTCAATCAATGATTTGAAAAACGGAAAAGTAATTTGTGGAAAATTTTAAAGTTATAAAAAGTAAATTGTAAAAAATTTAAATTACAGTAAAAAGGTCTAATTAACTGAACGAAACAATCATGAAGAACATGATCATAATACTATTATTATATGATGAAGGACAGGAATTGCTTGCCAATTACAGGTAGATTTGCCAATTGCAGGTGGACCTTGCCATTACAGGTAATAGTTGATGTTGACAAAGAACTGGTAGAAATATAAGATAGAATGGACACTTCATCTGAACAATTCAAGTTTTTTTTTCGATAATTTATTGAAAAATGAATTAAAAAAAAATTGTTATAGGAAGAAATGGAAGAGGAAAGAATGTTTAATCGATTATTCATTTGGATAACGATGATAAGTATATATTCATTAATTTATTTTATCATTTTTATCAAAAATAATATCATAAATGAAAAAAACAAAAGTTTTAAAATCAAAAAATTCGAGAAAAATTTCCCAATGCACCTTTGATTATTCATTTGGATAAAGATGATAAGTATATTTTGATTAATTTATTTTATCATTTTTATCAAAAATAATATCATAAATGAAAAAAAATTGCTTCATTATATTTGATCATAAATGATATCAAAAATTTTGAAATTAAAAATTCGAGAAAATTTTCTCAAAATGACCTTTCTTCTGCTCAATTTTGTCATTTAAAAGTGAACATATTAGATTAATGTTTATACTTTCAAAGTTAACTTACTGATAAGGCTTATTGATTAGGCAAATTGATATTGGATATCACTATGTAAATAGTAATAACTACTATTTTGGTCATCAAATGGTATAGAAATACAATAGAAGAAACTGGATTTTTTCTTTTTTCAGATTTATTCATATACTACTTTTAATTGTTGCTACGCTAAAAGTTTTATGATATAAAATAATATCAGTGTTAAAGAAATGATAAGTGATTTCTGCCCTTTCCAAATAAGTATCTGTGAATTAAACTAAATTAAATTAAATTAATCGAATAATTCCCGAAAACTCCCAGAGTATGGGATCCCTGTTAAATGTACGAATTATAAAATGCAAAGTTTAGCACTTATTTTGGAATAATATTTTCATCACAATTACACTACTCATCTTCATCCTTAAGTTAATCTCTTAAAATTATCTTTTCATAAATTCCAAACAACTCAACCGGTCAGTCAGTCAGTCATATTATTCAAATCTTTTCAAATGATTTACGATGAATATTTTATAACACAGCAATCGAATGTGACAAGTATATATCAACAAAAATCTGATCGAAGGAAAGTTTTAAATTTCCTAAGACGATGCAATTATTCTTCTTGCATGATAAAAAATGTGAATTAATGATTTGATGATAAATTTGCACTGATTAGAAATGATAAATGTGATAGTTATAAAGGAAACAATGATAGCAATTGCATGAATAATGATATGCAAAATTTCATCAGTATAATTTTGTTAATATATGAAATATAAAAATTAATTAAATACAATTATTATTTTTGGTATTTACTTGTTTATTCAACAAATTTGAAAATAAAAATTTAGGCTAAGTTTTTAGTAAAATGAATTTAGTTTGATATGAGACTTTTGGAAGAATTATTTGATATGATAATTATGAAATAAAAATCAGCCGATAAGATTATGATAATAAATATGTAAAAAATAGAGGAATTGAAGAATTTAAAGCATAAAATGATTAAAATTTCAAAATTACTTTCAAAGTTATTGAAGAATTAAAATTTCAAATTTCAACGTTATGATTAAATTTCAAAGTTGCTCATATTGATTACGAGATAATGACGAAAGATTATCGAGATTATCGAGAATTATACTTAAGGTATTGAGAATCCTATACGGTTTATATGGCAAAGTAAAATAAAAAACTCTTCCTGAAAATTGATAAATATAGTATCAGTGATGTTTTGGGTAATATCTTTGGGGTTGGAAGATTATGAGTTTTTTGAAGTTTTTAAATTCCAATTAAAAATTCACTATGTCCAATAAATTTGATGAATACTTAGCATTTTTTTTTTATTAAACAATTAGCAAAGGAAATAATTTAAAAGTGAACGAATGAAATAGTTTAAAATGACCTTCGATAATTATTACAAAGATTAGATTTCACTGTCACTTTATCAGATGATATGATAAAGTGAAGGTATATGGAAAAGAGGGCAAGTTCGTGGATGAGATATTTCATTCATTATGTTCTTCGAAAAACAGGTTCAGAAAGTGTGCTAAATATTGAAAAGTGAAACAAAAGAGTTTGATATTTTTGAAACCTAAATCAACAACAGCAACAAAACAATCTTGATAATTATTATCAAATTTATCACTGTTAAATTGGTCATCAATCGAGAATGTTATTATTACTGAATTCTACGATTTCGAAAATTTGCAGGATATAATTAATAGAATGAATAAAAATAACATTGATCTATAAAGAACATATTATTAATGTGCAATTTGCATTCTGATCATTAACAGATATCACTGATAATATAATTAATGATAGCTTTGAAGAGTTCAAAGTAATGGAGCATTTCATCACTTATATATGTATAACCATTTACAACTTTATAAGTTATTTTAAGTATTTAAAATAAACTTAGATAATAAAAAATTTTTTTTCCAATAAACTTTCACATATTTTAACGAAATAAATTGGTTGGGGCGCATAATTCTAATGATAATGATAAATAATCATTTCATTTCTTATCATTCATTCAATTATCAAAAAAAAACTAGAAATTAGCGAAGAGAAAAGCTTAAAAAGTTCCTTTTCAATCATATTGATGCCATATCATGTCAATAAAAAATAAATTTTATACCAAAATAAAACATAAATCATTTGTTACGCAGCGGAGAGTATCATTATATGCAGCGTAATCCGTTCCGCTCTCATGAGCTAGTTTCATGTAAGGAAAAAAATAAAAAATAAAAAAGCAATTAAAAAAGAAAACAAACGAATAAAACGAAAAGATATGATAAAGAAAGATAATGGATTATTTTGATTTGCATTCATTTACATCATCTCTAAACCGGATATTGAAATTAAATTCCGAAAAAAAAAAAAGATTCTCATTCTCATTAATTATTGAATTATAAAAATTTTCGCTTTTATTTTCGTTTACTTAACAACGAATGGCTAATTAATTCAAATTTTCATCTTCTACATTCCTGTAATACTTTTTTTTTAAATTATGAAATATAGTGAGTTGATAAGATTATCGAAATTTCCTGTAAAATTTATCATTATTTTATTATCAGCATTCAAAGGGAACAAGTTATGAATAACAACAAATCAATTTATCACTTTTTTTTTTTGAAATTATTTCAAATTTTAGAAAGAGAAATAACAAATATGTAAGTGCTTTAGTTTTCATATCTATAGAACTATTATCAGTTGAAACTTATCTTTAAAAAGTATTGAAAATATCATGCTACCTTTATTATCCAATTCATATTTCTATTATCATGCTCAGTGATATTGCAAGACTTTTGCGCCAGGCGCTCAATTTATATTTCAATATTTTACATTACAATTTATAGCATATTTCTATTATCATGTCAATGATATTGCAAGACTTTTCCGCCAGGCGCTCAATTTATATTTCAATATTTTACATTACAATTTATAGCATATTTCTATTATCATGTTCAGTGATATTGCAAGACTTTTCGCCAGGCGCTCAATTTATATCTTTAATATTTTACATTTCAATTTATAATTTGCAATAATTTAGCAAAATTCTATCGATCATTAAAATCTATGCTAATTTAACTTTTATGCTGTGTAAATAGTAATAATAATGATAACAATAATGATAATGATAATAATATACGGTAATGATAGCAATGTTAGTTTGAATTGAAAATTAAATAACGATGCGATAAATTTAGTTTAAAAATTTTCTCCTCCTTTAGCAACAAAATGATGATGATGACATTTGAAAATATTTTTCATTTTTCATATTTTAGTAGAAACCGGATTTTAATTCATTGGTTGAGTTTCATTTGTAAAAATTTTATTAAATTATAAGCACCAATCTTAGAAAATATAAATAGATGTTTATACAGCTAATTTGGCATTTATTGTAATTAAATGTTACATCTGTCAATGGCAAACATTCTGATTATCATAACATATTTCTCGAGAAATATCAAGAATTTGGAACTTTGATTATCAATTTTATCAATTTAATTATCAATTGCTTTTAATTTTGTTTTTAAATTTAGAGAATTTAGGGATTGCTGAATTTTTTTTTTTTTAAATTATTTAACAATAAATTTCATTTTGAAATATACAAAGTATATCGTTCAAATTCAGTTAAGAGGAATTATTTTGTTTCGTTTAATTCATTTTATTTTAATTTATCATTTTCTCTTATTTTTAGTTTATCATTTTTTTTTTAACTTATCTGTTATCAGAAAATGATATTCATAAATTGATAGTCTGGTTGATGAAAGTTTTTTTTTTTTGTAAAATTTATTGAAAAAAGTTTTATAGATTAAACATCTATGTTTCGATTATTATTAGCAATCGAACTTTTGCAATTCTGTCAAGCGAACTATATCACTGATAATTTTTGGCGACAAAATATCATTGGTTATCACCATGTAAGTTTAAATATATATATTCAAATATATATGTATAACATTTATCATAATCAAAGTTACTTATCAGTTACAGCTTTGATAATAATATATTTCAGGGAAAATATTAGAAATTTTAGAGCTTTACTTGTCACTAATTGTTTATTTTAAATTCTTACATTTTTATTTCAATTAATTACTTTTCTTAAATTATGAAAAATTTTGTTAATCATTTCCATCATTCTGTTAATCATTTTTATCATTCTGTTAACCATTTCGATCATTCTGTTAATCTTTTCTATCACACTGTTAATCATTTTTATCATTCTGTTAATCTTGTCTGTCACTCTGTTAATCGTTTCTATCATTCTGTCAATCATTTCTATCATTGTGTTAATCATTTTTATCACTCTGTTGATCATTTCTATCATTCTGTTAATCGTTTCTATCATTCTGTCAATCATTTCTATCATTCTAATTCATTTATCACTTTTTATTAAAAAATCCCCTAAGACTTTAAAGTTTTCAGATTCCAGCAATTTTGTATTTATTGCAAATAGAAATAAGCAATAATGGAGTAACTGCATTATTTATTCCCTCTCCAACTTATCGTTTTGCGATATCAGAAGCGACTGATAATATTACACCGACGGCTGTTAAATCAAATAGTACCATTGTTGAAGAGCCAAATTCGGTTCGTCAATTTTATTGTTATCACAAATTTTTTTTTTGTTTTTCATTTATATCTATTAATCAGTGATATAACCTTTATTCATATTTATCATAATATGGAAGATTCAGATGGTACATCCAGCCGATCTTCCATCAGCAGCTATTCCTGTATCAATTTCAGTAACTTCATCAGAAGGAGATACAATCATCGGATCATGGAAAGGTAAGAGAAGTCTTGCTAAGAAATGCCAATTCTTGCATGCCTTATAATGGAAATATACTGTAACAGTGGTCAGATATTAAAATACTGTAAAGTGGTCAGATAATTAGATATACTGTAACGGTGGTCAGATAATTTGAATACTGTATAATACAGTCATCTGTCAATGGAATTGTAAATATCTAATGGTTACTAAATATGATGAAGGATACAGTATTGGTTGATTCAAAATTTCTATAAATATCTCGAACATTATTATTGAGTATTACAACCTAATTCGATTGACATTTCAGAAGAGATTTAGATCGTATGAAATTATGCAGAAACTTTTTGCAGGTAAACATTACAGTAATGAAATTCTGAAACGTCGTGTAGCAAAAATGGCCGTTGCTCCAGGTTATGCGCCAGAAGTTCAACATCCTTCGCCTACTACAGCTGGCTATGAAAGCCAAGCTGCTGAAGAAGTGACACCTGAGTCCGGACAATATGGACGAAGACTAAAAAAGAAATATCAAAGATAACTATCCTTGAGTAATCCATCAAATTAACATCGTAATAAAATTACGTTTACGATGAGAAAAAAAAAAGCCGTGACGACGAATAATTACTTCTTCAATAATAAAAAATGATAAATATTATATAAAATTGCATATTCTAAATTTCATTTCTGATATAATTATTATTTTTGTCTTTTAATTCCAATACCATAAAATTAATTACTAATTATTCTAACCAAATAACTTTTTTTTTTAAAAAAATTTCTCTTTTATCATAAATTTTTCTCTTTATTTTTATTTGCAATTAATGAGCATTTTTTTGGTAATTGAAATTTTTTCAATTAATTATATATTTAATATAATAACTCATTCGATTTTATTCTTCTAAATTGCAGACAGCTTTTTGTAATTTGAAAAATTAAAAGATTCAATAAATATTATTTGTCATTTTATTTGCATATTCATGCATCATTTATTGATAACCTTATCAGATGCATTGATTAAAAGTTTAACAGGAATAGTTTCGAAGTTCTTATAGTTTTCAATAAATTTCTTGGATTAACTCATTTTAAAAATCCAAAATAACGATTTATAAATAATTCCTCAAATTAAAAAATCTTTTAGAAGAAAACTTTTATTATTATGTAAAATTTCTAATATCATATTAATTCCACTACATTAAATAATATTATAAATCTGTTTAAAATTTTGATAAAGAAATTTAGCAAAGAATATTTTGAATTTCGGATTCCTCAATAATCTTCTGGATTCATGAAAGTATTTGCAATCGGATAGAAAGATATTTGAATCATCGTTCTGAAAATGATCGTGAAATGATAGAAAATTGAGGAAGTAATTGTTACAGTAGCCAAAAAACAAAACAAAATTTGTATTAAATTATACATAATAGATTCAGAATTACCTGGCCTGGGTGTCATGGTAAAAAGGCTTCTCTTGTATGGCCAAGATGGCCAAATGCATTTTTATTTTATTCAATTAAAGAAAAAAAAAAAGATTTCAAATAATTTTGCCAATTAGTTAAATTTGTTTTATAAATTGATTTAGTATAATAGAAAAATTTACAAATAAAATATTTTCATCGTTAGCGTCAAATTTTATAGCAAAAGATACGTTAAAATATATTCTTTTATTATACAAGAATAAACGTGATGAAACGTGAAACTTTTTCATCGTTAGCGTTAAAGTATATTTTATTACGGAATAAACGTGATGAAACGTGAAACTTTTTCATCGTTAGCGTTAAAGTATATTTTATTACAGAATAAACGTGATGAAACGTGAAACTTTTTCATCGTTAGCGTTAAAGTATATTTTATTACAGGAATAAACGTGATGAAACGTGAAACTTTTTCATCGTTAGCGTTAAAGTATATTTTATTACTGGAATAAACGTGATGAAACGTGAAACTTTTTCATCGTTAGCGTTAAAGTATATTTTTATTACAGGAATAAACGTGATGAAACGTGAAACTTTTTCATCGTTAGCGTTAAAGTATATTTTATTACAGGAATAAACGTGATGAAACGTGAAACTTTTTCATCGTCAGCGTTAAAGTATATTTTATTACAGGAATAAACGTGATGAAACGTGAAACTTTTTCATCGTTAGCGTTAAAGTATATTTTTTATTACAGGAATAAACGTGATGAAACGTGAAACGTGACGATTCAGAAAATGTGAAGATTTAGCATTATAGTGAATTCATATTCTTACAGGTGAATTATTATAAGGCATAATTAGTAATTAAATAATAAATCATTTCCTTCTGACTCTTCATCGTTTTTCCATTAGCAATCAATCATCAATAACATTTCAGATTCTTACGGATGCATTATTGTAATACAATTATTGTAATACACAATTAGTAATCGAGCAATAAATAATCATTCCCTTCTGATTCACCATCGTTTTTCCTTTGGCGTCATCAATAATATTTCAGATTCCCTTCTGATTCATCATCAATTTCCTTTTCATTTCTGTCCTTCGATACACATCTATTTCCGATAGAATTTTGACAAAGTCGAATTTCTTTTTAATTAATGAAATTTTTGAAAATTAAAATATTGGAAGAAATAACAATTCCTAATTTTTATTAGAATCCTTCATTTCCATTCATGTAATCATTTCTAATATTATTATTTTGCTAATTTAAAATTAAAATCTGCAAATCATTTTTATTTGTAAATATTCTCTATGAAAAATGATAAAACGAACAGAACGAATGATTAAAATAAATTGATAACAAAAAAATGAACGAAAATGAAGATACAATTTTAACAAAAATATTTTTTTTTGAAACCAGTCTGAATCATCAATAATTGTATCGAAAATTTCAGGTTTCGGTAAAGGTATCATTTGTATTCCATCGATGATCAAAATACTATTTCCTCCATCTTGCATACGCATAAGTGCCATATCTTCTAAATTTGGACCAATTAATTTAAAAAAAAAAAAATTTTAAATATTTTATCAATTTATTTTAAATTTTTAATTAACAGAAATAAAATTGATTTTTTTTGAAATTTTAATTAACAAAATAAAATTAACATTGATAATTAGAGCGAGAAATATATGATAAAAGAAGATAACCCCAATATGCATATGTATATTTTAATTTTTGACTTCGATCAAGTATACTTCTATACGGACTTGGGCCAACCAATGTACAACGACTAGCCGTACGATTTGGAATTGTTTCACCTTCTTGAGCTAAAATTTTGTCTATTAAAAAAAAAAACATTCCCGAGAAAAGGATATCAATAATACTTCGAGATTATTTTCAATTTTTTTATCAGCAACTTCTAATTTCTAAAATCATAAAAGCACCTTCTTGAGCTAAAATTTTGTCTATTAAAAAAAAAAAACATTCCCGAGAAAGGATATCAATAATACTTCGAGATTATTTTCAATTTTTTTCAGCGAACTTCTAATTTCTAAAATCGTATATATACTACTAAGTAATATCCAAGATGTAGACAGGTGAAATAAAAATC
This sequence comes from Dirofilaria repens, assembly GCA_008729115.1. NCBI lineage: Eukaryota > Metazoa > Nematoda > Chromadorea > Rhabditida > Onchocercidae > Dirofilaria > Dirofilaria repens. Next base: position 4,206 of record SNRZ01000366.1, on the reverse strand, counting down.
ATCGGGATTAGATTTGCATGGATCTGGAAGATTTTCAGGTGTTTTACCACATTCGCTTTGATACACCTGAGTGAAATATTTGTTTTGTTATCGATAAAATTTCGTTTCAGAAATTAATATTTATTAATTATACTCTGAAAAATTGATTGGAGAAGTTTAGCTTATTTCATGATTAAGCTTAACATTTGACATTTATGCTTATCTATTTAATTCCAATTAAGAGAATACAACATATTTGTCTATAATTTTCAGGACTCTTACTGTATCCGGTGAAATCTTAATAACTTTGCCGGAAGAACTGAAAACTCTTCTTCAGTAAATTACAACAGATTTCTCGATGGATTTGAATAAACTTCTTTCTAAAGTTATACTTCACGTTGAATATAAGAGATATTTATTAGAAAAGTTAAAGGAAAAATAGCTTACTGTATCAATACTTCCGGTTACTCGATATTTGATTGTTGAATCATGAATACTCATAGCAATACTTAGATCGAATTCGTCATGTTCTTTCTCGAGTAAAATATCTGAAAGTAGCAAATAGATGATTAATTTATGATAATCTCTTTTTTTCATGTATTATAGAGACTGATTTCGTGATAAAAATTTTAATGATAAAAATTGATAAAATTTCTATCTTATCTGAGCAGTATCATCTATGCTTTTATTTAAATTTATGGAAATACTTATGATATTTAAATTATCGATTTCGAATCTATTCTTCTCAATATGTTGGAGGAATTAAAATAAATTATAGTTAAATTTCAACTTCAAACTTCATATTTCATTTAATGAATTTTTATCTGAAAAATTTACAATTATTTTCATCGTATGCTCCAAATAATGTAAGAAATAGCTTCTTCTTATCAGATAATATATCAAAAAACGAGTTCTATCATAATTCAGTGTTAATCCCATGAAGGAACGAGAAGAAAATGAATATAAGTTCGATTTTGTTGTCCATATACTCCAAGCATGAATCTATAAGAAAGATAGGTAATAAATAATATGATAATATTTAAGATAGGATGTTAGGAGCCTTTATCATATCACAACAATTCTAATCATAACATTGGAATATTTAAAGTAGAATGTTAGGAGCCTTATCATATCACAACAATTCCTAATCATAACATTGGAATATTTAAAGTAGAATGTTAGAAGCTTTATCATATCACAACAATTCCTAATCATAACATTGGAATATTTAAAGTAGAATGTTAGGAGCCTTTATCATATCACAACAATTCCTAATCATAATATTGGAATATTTAAAGTAGAATGTTAGAAGCTTTATCATATCACAACAATTCCTAATCATAACATTGGAATATTTAAAATAGAATGTTAGAAGCTTTATCATATCACAACAATTCCTAATCATAACATTGGAATATTTAAAATAGAATGTTAGAAGCTTTATCATATCACAACAATTCCTAATCATAATAATTAAAATTTCGATATCTTCTCATTCCTTCTTATCATAATCTTGAAATACAAAATCGTTAAAATAATTCAGACAATAACTAATCAAATATTAAACTTTCTAAATGTGAAAGCATAAAAACGAACGATCCTTGGCCAGCTGGAAAATATCGTAACGAACAGATGATAGTATTATCTGATTGGATTGATCCTAATGCTCGCATATTTGATAACCATAAATAGCTTCCCCAATTAAAAGGATAAATATAAGGGCTTTGACGAATGATAATTCTGGAAAATAACGAAATTAATTATGCAATAATCAGTATTCGGATAATTGAAGTAGAATGTTAAAAGTCTTTATCATATCAACAACAATTTCAAATCATGATAATTAAAACTTCGATATCGTCTCATTCTTTCTTATCGTAATCTATTTTTCTTCGTAATTTAATTTTTTTTTTACCGTTGTTTCCGTGGATCACATCCTGAAACATACGCTATTGGTGTCGTAAAATTAAATGAATTATCCATTAACATTTTATCGCGACCATTGATAAAATACAATCTAAATATCAGTAATCAATTGATCATATTTCTTCTAAGCTTAATGCTTCAATCTCATTTTCTATAAAAAGGAATTTATTTCGATTATCATCCTACTTCGAATATGATATCTTCAATGATAAAATTTGCATGAATGTCAAGGATATTTATCATTTGAATATTTTATAAATATTACTGATATGATCAAATATATCAGTTTGCTTTAGCTGGCAACCATACCTTCCATTGAAAACAAGATTTGCTTTCCAACTTCCATATAAAATGATAAATGAAAAACCGTTCGGCATAATTGTGATATCTTCGGAGATCGAATCTTTCATATTACTGATAAAAATAAAACTATATGTAATCAAGAAAAAAAACTTGTAAAAGTTTGTTTTCACTAGCGTTATCAAATAAATTATTTCAAGATGGATGGGCGAAAAAAAGTATGCATTATCACTATTATCACTGATCAAGAGAATGAATTGGAATTTCATTTACTAATACCTTATCACTGCAAAACACTTATAACAATTTGCTGTCAGTGTTATCAAAAACAATTTATACTTACAATGATTTGCTATCAGCGTTATCACAAACAATTTATACTTTTTGTAATGATTCGCTATCAATGTTATCAAAAGGTTACCCATAGTCACTATTCAATGATGTAAATGGCTCTCGATCATAATCATATCCAAATTGCAATCTCGCCCTGCTGAAAAACTTTTTCTTCCTTATCCAAGTGAAATACATTTCAATAGATTTGTCAAGATATTGTTACTTTCTCGACAAACAATATTTTTATAATGGCAAGATAATTATTGAACTATTTTGATGAAGAAGAATGATTTAGTATAATTTGCTAAATTTTTAGAATTTATTTCTAACAATAATCTAAAAGTGAATTCGATGCTCATAGCTGAAGTAATTAATAAATCAAGACTTCTAGAATTTATTTCTAACAATAATCTAAAAGTGAATTCGATGCTCATAGCTGAAGTAATTAATAAATCAAGACTTCTAGAATTTATTTCTAACAATAATCTAAAAGTGAATTCGATGCTCATAGCTGAAGTAATTAATAAATCAAGACTTCTAGAATTTATTTCTAACAATAATCTAAAAGTGAATTCGATGCTCATAGCTGAAGTAATTAATAAATCAAGACTTCTAGAATTTATTTCTAACAATAATCTAAAAGTGAATTCGATGCTCATAGCTGAAGTAATTAATAAATCAAGACTTCTAGAATTTATTTCTAACAATAATCTAAAAGTGAATTCGATGCTCATAGCTGAAGTAATTAATAAATCAAGACTTCTAGAATTTATTTCTAACAATAATCTAAAAGTGAATTCGATGCTCATAGCTGAAGTAATTAATAAATCAAGACTTCTAGAATTTATTTCTAACAATAATCTAAAAGTGAATTCGATGCTCATAGCTGAAGTAATTAATAAATCAAGACTTCTAGAATTTATTTCTAACAATAATCTAAAAGTGAATTCGATGCTCATAGCTGAAGTAATTAATAAATCAAGACTTCTAGAATTTATTTCTAACAATAATCTAAAAGTGAATTCGATGCTCATAGCTGAAGTAATTAATAAATCAAGACTTCTAGAATTTATTTCTAACAATAATCTAAAAGTGAATTCGATGCTCATAGCTGAAGTAATTAATAAATCAAGAATTTTTTTTATTATTCAATTACTTGTTTACTTACTATTTATTTATCCAAATGTGCAATAATATTTTATGATTTATGTCAAAGTATTCCACTTATCACTTTTATGATTAAAGATATGACGAATGATAAGTGATATTTAGAGAGGTTGATAAAATTTGAATTAAGAAGTAAATAAAATAAAACCTATGAGTCGTTTCATATAAGACGTACGGTGTCGTCATTTGATTCTTATAAAATGTGGAAAATATAAATCTTAAAAAAAAAGTTTTGTTTTTAATTTATTGGAATTTGCTAAAAAAAAATTAATCCTTTTAAGTATGTTTATTAAACTAAGCGATCATGTAATCAATCAATCAATAAAATATAGATCAAGTAGTAAAAAAAAGTTCTCAAAAATATATGATCCAAAAATCTCTGCTGATCAAATTTAATGATTTTTTTTTGATCGCAAAAATGAATTTTCAAAATTAATACAGGTAATTTCATACCTTTTGCATTTTTCGCGAAATATAATTTTGACAAAAATTATGCTACCG
>SNRZ01000365.1:0-16881 GCA_008729115.1 Dirofilaria repens | reverse complement strand
TGTCCTCACTTATCTGTTTGTTAATCTATTTTATATAAATGTTAATAAATATTATCATTTTCATTATATTTTATCTTTAAAATAAATATACATTAAATTAACAACGAAATTAACAATCAAAATTAACATCACTTTAAATATTTAATGTAATTTTAATTTTTGAATTTCAGTTGGGGAACTAACTGGGGAAGAAATGGATACGGTTATATGAAACGAAATGGAGGAAATATGTGTCATATCGCTACGATGGCTTCATTCCCCATATAATAAATGATTTTATTTAATTTCGGAAAATATATTTATTGCACCAATTTTTAATATTTGATAATTGTGATATTAAATAAAGATAAATTTGGGATATATAAATATGAGGATATTAAAAATAATATTCGAATATTTTATTTTAAATTAAAAATTCTATTGATATAATGAGTAAAATGTAAAATTATTTCTACCCAAGTTTGCTTGAATAACATTTTAACAGATTATTGATCGTTCAGTAAAATTTCGAGTATCTCGAGTATGCTGATTTGCCATAATACCTCTTGCGAATATTTTGGGACGGAAACTCTTCGCAAGCATAAATATAATTTGCCATTTCCTTTATCTTATCATTTATTCCACCTGTTCTTTTTCTTTTTTATCTTCAATGAAATAAGATTTTTTGTTTTCGGATATCATTTCATTCCTTTCTGTCTTCTCCCCTAACTTCAAATTCATATTTCCTTTGCTTTTTTTTTCGGTTGACCGAATTACTTTGTTTAATGCGCGATGAAATCCTTCATATGACATTTTCACTGTTGCTTCATTGTCACTTATCTCTTTCAATCTTAAATTCCAAATCTTCCTTAGTTTCTATACAGTACACACTATTTCAGGTTCATCCACGAGTCCACGTATAATATATGATATTTGTTTAAGTTGGCTTAAGCATTCTGTTTATGGTTTCCCTTCCTCTGAGAATTTTCATTTTTATGTTTCCCAGAACATAGCCTTTTCTTTTACTGTTGGTTTTCAATACCTGATAATATTTCACGTAGATTCAAATCGCAATGAAAATTTATCTTTGTCATTCACAATCCTATGAATGAAAACGCGTCTGGAAAGACGAAATCGATTTGATGCACCATTTTGTAATCCTCGAAATTAACATAAGTTAATGATTGCGTAATTAACTATGCTTATTAATTTAACAACCAAAAATTATATACTTTCATTCTCATAATAATCTTATTCTAATAATCTTATTCTAATAATTCCTTGTTACTGCTTTCGTTATTAATTTATCTATCTATTATTCTTGAAATATCTCACTACAAAACACTTTTTATATTTTTCTCTTTCCTTTTGCTAGAAATTTTGTGAAATTCTATTTACTGCTTCATCCATCTTTAATGCTTTAAAGAGTTAGTTGAATTAAGGTCGCACAATCGCTCGATTCCTTGCTCAAGATGATCATATCAGAATATAGATATTATCGAAAATGTAGTAAGGTTTTTTGCTTATGTCTTCTGTTTGATTTCTAAATGTATAAAACATGTAAGTAAACAATAACAGTCACATTTTTAGTACTCCAACATTAGCCATGCCTACAAAATTTTTATCCTATCGGAAAAAGCTTTTTTTGTGATAAAGTATAAATGAATTTTGATAAAAAAAATTTATTTGATGAAGGATTTGTCTCTTTGTCTGTTGATTAGTAATGATGAATTGGATTTAGCTGAATTGAATAGAATTTGAAAGATTGGCTCGTTGAGTGAGTTGAACGACTATTTGTAATCGTCTTCATAAGCATTGATTGATAGAATGCTTGTTTGACCATTAACCACGAAAAGATTTCTTTTGTATCGGTGACCCTTGGTCTTTATGGGCAGTGCCATGTATGCTACACATTAATTATATGAAGAGTTTAGTTATCAAAAGAATAATAAAAGAAAGAAGACATAAACAATATTTCAAACAATGATCGTTATAACATTCCAGACAATTAAGAATGGATTTCAACATTTTGTTACAAACATTCCAGACAATTAACATGATTTTCAACATCTTAAACAAATGCACGTAAGCTTTATGAACAGAGAGATAGATTGATGAGAAAAGAAAAGATCTTTGTACTGAGAATTTTGATGAATAATTCCGTTTATTTATCTGAGAAATATTTCAAAATTTCTGTTATGCAAAATTCTTTGATTATTTCGTCATACTTATAATTTAAAGAAAAATAATTTATAATATTCTCGGATTTTTCGACACATCTATATTAGTAAGAAAAAGTTTTGAAATAATTGATTCATGTCTCAGAAGATTCTGCATAATTTGGTTATTCCAATGATTTCATTTGTTTAGTGCTAATATTGTCGATGGTACATTTCAGCCGGTGCCCTTTCGATGTCCAAAATTTACGTCTCATTTTCGATTCAATCTTGCATAAGATGTGATTAGCACATAACATTTCATGTTCAGTGATCTTAAGTCATGATAAATGTTTCGAATGGATAATCAATTTTTTTAAGCGAATTTCGAATTCTCTAATCTTCTCGATTTAATATCTATAATCTTCCATAATCGTATTAGTTTCTATATTTTTTTTCTTTGTTGTCAACTTTCTTTCTGCATATACATTTGCATTAAGAACTTATTCAACTATATCAATAATTTTTCGCTAAAAATAAATATCATCTGAAATTTTATGATTTTTAATGATATTTTGTTTTTTTTATCTGCCCAAAAATTCGAGTACTCATGCGAAAATTGTAGAAAAAGGAAATCTCGTTAACTTAATAAAACGAGCCAAGGTTATAAAAATTGCCTAATTATATGAAATGGGCTCACTTGCCTAATTATATGAAATAGACTCACATCCTACTGGACTCAATGCTGTCCAAAGAACACAAATACAACATTTACAATTCTTTTTTTATTTAGTTTCTCACTCATATTTTCCACTCACAATTGCTTCGTACGTTGAGCTAAAATTATATAGCAATAGCAATTATATAGCAAATTTAGAAATACTTCACTATAATATATAATATATCGAATTCATAAAATCTAAAAAATCGCTTAGCTACTAATTTGTAAATTTTAAAATATCTCTATAGCACGTTTGTATTTTGAAATATATATTGTAAAAAATTTTTGCATTAATTATTCTCAGTCAAATGGTTGAGCTGAATATTTTTTAATCAACAATTCAATTTGCAATTCTAAAAGAATTACTGCAAATGATTAATGAGCACATTTTGTACTCTTGGTTTCGAGATTTTTGATATTTTTGAAATGATTATCAGTCAACCGTTGAGATTACCTATTGCATGTTAGATGATTTACCGTAGTTTTATTCATTTTATGTTTATGCAATTCTTTGTTGCAATAGTTTCATCTATCAAATGAATATATGATCCTTCATTCGAGCCTTTTGTAACTCTCTTGTATCATGTATTCAATTATCTGTCAACTTAGATGACAAAACGAAGGATCAGTTGGTTGCTTAAGCTACTATCAGCTTAACAATCGTTAGCTTCCTCCACTGCACAATCCTACTAATGCTTGACTTAAAATCAATTCCTTGTCAACTCCTAGACAAATTTAGAAACGTGTTTGAGTAATCAAAAAGACATTTTCGTTTTGGATTATTATATTGTGCTACTGTTAATCTTCCGAGAAAATAAACTCTTATTATTATATAATATTATAATAATACGATAAATAATAATGTATAATAATAATAATAATAATAATATAATAAACCCTTATAATTATAATTGTCTGTGAAAAAAATCTTCATGAGAATTCTCAATTCGTCATTCTGCTCTTATAAAATAACTTGTTATCAATGATAATAACAGTTTTCATTTCATTATTTGCATCTTTGCTTCCGAATATTTATATTTTTTTGCAAAATTCCATACAGCGTTATATGTTCAAGAACTCTCGAATAATACCAGTTAAATAGTTTCCACATTCCTTCTGGAATCAAATTAAAGCCTTGCTATTCTACGTAGCGTATCAGCGGTTAAAAGAATATCGTTTTCTTATGTTTTTGATGATGAATAATAAATATGATGATTTTATTTAGTAAAAAACACATCTTGGACTTTGATGTTAAATCTAAATGATTTATGAATATTTATTACCAATGAAATTGCGAATATCATTTTCATACTTCTTCTTTTCAAGTTTGCAAATGATTCGTTTTAGTAATTACATCATTCAAAAATCATTTTAAATTTTTTAAAGTTAAGAAACTGATTTGTATCATAAGAGGATTATTAATAACCTTAAAATTTACAAGGATCTCAAGTAACACTCTTATAGGCGTTGTTGTCGTAATCCCATTTATAATCAAGAATATTTTACAGTGATAAATTGAGAAATTTTTTTTCCTCTTATTTTAATAAGTTTTCAACGTAGCAGTTGTAATGAAATCATAGTAACTGTCATATTCTTCTTAAAAAATATTATTAATAAGCACAATTAAAATTTGAATTCAAATTTCGACGCAATCACAATACAACATATCAGCAATGTCAAACAAAATGTTCTCAACGAATATATACTAATCAATTATAATTTGTTATGAAATCTTAGGAATTTTTATAAGTACTAGAACTTTTATAGACGAGACTATATAAAGCAATCGAGACCAGTTGATTATACGCCATATGCATATAATTATCAAGTTTTCATCATTAAAGAAATTCGAATGGAATTGCTATCAATTTCTGTTATTAGGAATAATGGAGCGTAAAATTAGACATAAGAAGTTTCATGAAGTTATACTTAATGTTTTATGAATATTGTCTTGAAAGGTTTAGTCGAAGGTTAGGAATAAACAAGAATTACACAGAGCTTACTCTTACGGATTTATTTGGGTTTGGGTTTGGATTGGACTTGTTAAGATTGATTTGAGTATCTTATGAGAAGCTCGACTGGTTTAGCAATAATGGGGTTATGTCGATTAGTAAGTGTTAATTTGGATAAACAAGAAATTTACAGTATAAGCATTGTAATAAAACCAGATGGCAAAGTTACCATGGGAATTTGTTCCTTTTGACATAAAAAGAAAGAATGTAGGAAAACTTTGCCTCGTTGATTAATTGTCGTGAGAAATTGGACTGAGAGCATTTATGAAGTAGTTTAATTAACAAGCTATACAGTACCATCGTTATGATATAGCGAATAAGAAAGGTCTATTTGATAAGACAAAGTAAATGAATAATTCGATAGTAAATGAAGGAAGAGAAGGAATAAAAGACCGTTCTCTTATTGATGGAACCAACTGACCTCTTGCAAGCAATTTCCAGTATATAGTTTTGGACCCCTATTCGATAGGTGATAGTTAATGATCATAAGAGAAAGGACCTTTGTTTGGGAATGGGTATAGATTATAGACAAAGCATACAATTTTAGCTTACATCTTACATAATATAGAAAAACGCACGTACACTTTATACCCATGCATAGTGAAAACGCACGTACACTTTATACCCATGCATAGTGAATCCAACACGAAGAAATCATTGCGTTCTCTTTCGTTTTTTTCCGACAAGAGATTTGATTAGATAGATCACATAAAAGAAAAAACGCGTGAGAAATGAATCTAAGAAAAAATTTAGTTAAATAATGCATAACATTGTGTTAACATTTATTTAGCATTTTAATGATAAAATTATATTAATTTATTTGGAATTTAACAATATTGAAATTCGTGACGAATGTGACGTAACTTTTCTTTTTCTTATCATTTAACAAAAAAAATTCGATCGTATTGATAAATTTTTTGATTGGAACAGACGAGTTTAACTTCTTGTTTGAAGAAAATTTTACTACGGCACGAAATTTATAATCATCATAATGAATTTTTCGTTCAGTTAGAATTTGATGTAGAAACGAATGAAAGTTGAATGAAAATTTTGACAAAAATAAATTTCTCTAAGAATGAATGTCATTAATGAAAAAAATATTTTAAAAAATTTCGGTTATGGAAGCAAGAAAAAAAACTTGCACATGTCATTGAAATATATAATTATTAGTCCTCAATTAGCCTTACCGATTATATTATCCATGGAGTAATTTGACAACAAATTAACTTTCCAACTTTTCCTTCATTCACCTACTCTTGAATAGTGCCATTTCTGTAATTGCTCGCTCCATTCGATTTTATTTCCTATATTATGAGAATTTTATTTTTTTCTTATTTTCAATTTTCAGTTCTAAAGTACATATGAAGATTTTGTTTTGAATTAAAATTTCAATAATATCCATATTTTTTTTCTAACAGCTTGTTTGTTTTATGATCGACTTATAAAAAATCTTCACTGAAAAAACAATTTATCAAAAGAATTTTACGTTTATAAGCTAAATCATTAAAAATAGCAATTATATTTGGTTCTAACGATCAAGCTGTATCAATATACTTACTTTCTTATTTAAGGAGAACGAAATAGACAGTTCTGCAATGTTCAGAAAACATAAACCGAAAATAATTTATGTCGTCTATCATCATCTTACTGAACATATTGGTCCTTTTAGTTGATCATGCTGTCACATCTAATAAGTCAGTTACTTTTATCTGCATAATATAATTTTTCGTAAAATTGAATAGTTTTCTTTCGGATACAGTAACTGAATAAATGGAGTATAAAGATTTTTGCGCTAGCAGAAAAATTTCTCGAAAATTTCATTTTCTTACTTTTCATTTGTGATTTGATTGATATAATATAAATTTATATTATCATATCATATTCTTAAGAGATTAATGTAACATATATTGCATACAATTTTGTTAATTTACAATGAATAATGCTGTCGGTACTGCTCGCATGTAAATACAATCAAGAAAATTATCAAAAAATCCAATGGTCCATAATTAATTATAATATTTATTTATAATAAAAAAAACAATCAATGCTTAAATGCAAGTAAAACATTTTCCAGTGAAATTGAACAGCTGAGAGAAGTTCTAGAAACATTTGATCAAGATTACAAGCAAGGCAATAATCGAAACTTACATCTGATTTCAAAAATGCATTGAAAGAATACGGCGATGGTATCATTTTCATTTTCATTTTACTTCATTTTACTTTTTCATTTCGAATTTTGAAATAACTGAGAAAAACGGTCAATTAAATAGATGACTGCTTCAATTTGAATTTTTTAATGCAAAAATTTTTGTAAATAACTGACTTAAAAATTTGAAGAATTATCTATTTTCAGGAGAAAACAGGTGAGTACGATATTGTTTGATTGAATGTTATTTAAAACGATTGACATCGATCATATATATCTATCTGATACGTATGAATAGTGTAATATTAAAAGCTGTTCATTTTCAATACTTTGTGGTTATATTTTTCTTTTTCATTAATCTCATAAAACTTCAAACTATGCAAGATATTAAATTTGAATATTTCATTAATGTAATTAATTTGATAAGAGCAAATGACTTAATTCGTGAATTCCTTTTTCATTAATATCCTAGAAATGTTAAATTAAACTGTTTACGAACAATACTGCATGTTTTTTAAATTTAACTTTTTTTCTGTGCTTATCCTGGAATTGTTTAATATTACTAGTGATTTCGTTGATTCAAGAAAATTGCTACATTTAGCTATTTTTTTTTGAATTTAAAATATTTCTAATTATTATATTCAATTAAATTTATAAGTGTAACATAGAAAATTATTTTATAAAACAAACATTAGGCTCATAAATTAATTTCATCTGAAATATGCCGTAATTTTTAGCCAAAAATTAACCGTTGTGCAATCATTTCTTAAAAAATTAGAAGACAATGGTGAGCAACAAGCGATGGAAAAATTAGAATTGAAATGGCACGATTTTAAAATGACTCTCGGTATGAACTTTTTTTTTCCATGTATTACACTTCTCTTAAGGAAAAAATAAAAGTACTATTTCAATTTATCGTTTCAACTTTATTTATAAAATTGAAGATTTCATTGGTAAAATATTTGTCGAATAGTTTTTATTGTTTACAGGAAAACATTATAATCCAGAGGAGAATAATTTGAGAATGGCAATATTTGAAAGTAATGAATTAGCAACAGAAGGAATAAATAAAAAATATGAGCAAGGCTTGATTTCCTACAAAGTTGCTCTAAATGAAATGGCTGATTTGGTATGTAAAGTTAACAGATATAATTTAATATGATAATGTGATAATGTAACAATTGATTCATTTCTTCTTTGCTTATTTTACTAAGCAAAAATCTTTTTAAATATTTTTTTTTTCTCGTTCAGTAAATAACTTATCACTCTTAGTTTAATTTTTATTTCAATTCTAGACCGATGAAGAAATTTTTATGATGAATGGACTTCGTATTAATGAAACTTCGCTTGAAGCAAGTAGACAAACTCGTCTAACTTCTGCCCAATATTTTAAATATGATCCTAAGGAACGAGTGCCGGATTCAGTTGATTGGAGAAAGAAAGGCTATGTCACATCCGTCAAATATCAAGTATAACTTTAAGTAATTTTATAAATCTAATTTATCATATATTATTCCTGATAACGATAGAAGTTGAATGCAATTCTATTCGAAGCTCTTTAATTATCGAAAACTTGCTGATTATATGCGTAAGACACATCAATCAACTGATTGCAATTGCCATAAATGATCTATAGTTTTGAAATAATCCATTAATTATAAAAGTTTTGCCCAAAGTTTTTCTAAGCAAATTATTATTGATTAGGGCATATTAGTTTGAAAGTATTTTAATTGTGATGCATGCAATTTGCGTTATCATCCATGATCGGATTATGATTACTTATATCAGACATTGAATTCAGATCATTCATTCTAAATTAAAATAATTAATTTTATTAACTAGCTAATCTCAATTTTTTTACATCATTACATAATGATATATTGATGATAAATATTTTTTTTTTTTTAATTGCAGGGTGAATGTGGCAGTTGCTATGCATTTACTGCAGTAGCTGCATTAGAAGGTTATCATAAGAGGATGAAAAATAGACTTATCGATTTATCACCGCAAAATGCTCTTGATTGCACATGGAAATTGGGTAATAAAGGTTGCTCTGGTGGCTTAATGAATCCGGTAATTTTTTTTTACACTTTTTTTTTTTTTTTTTAGAAAATTTTGCTTAAAAATTCCAGAAATTCCTAAAACTTCTCAAAATATTCGTGCCGTGAAAATTTGCTCGCTTTTCAAGCTTTTCTTTCATTACCGAAATCAATCATTAATTCCAGAACTTTAAATTTTATATAAATTTTTATTTACTACAAAATTTGTTCGTAAATTATTTCTGCTTGAATTTTAATTACAAATTAATATTTGCATACTCAGATAAAATCAATATATTATAACTTTTATCATGAGAAATATGAAAAAAATAAATGATTTCTTATCATTCACTGACTACAACATCCTTTATCCATTGATACACACTATTGTAGAATATTGATGCTTGAATTAGATTCGATAAGAAACATTAAGCTAATATTTTGTATGGCAAAAAAATCTTATCAGTAAAAAAAAGAAATAAAACATAATTTGATATCGAAAAGTTTTAATAATTAATTCGAAAATTTTAGGTTTTCGATTATGCACGTCAGAATGGAATTTCAACAAATATGGATTATCCGTATGTTGAATCTGAGCAAAGATGCTTACAGAATCAAAAAAAGCCTGTTGCCTTTGATAAAGGTTTTATGAGAATAGAGCCTGGTGATGAAATGGCACTTAAGCATGCTGTAGCTAAATATGGACCGATTGCTATTGGAATTAACGGGTCGAAACGTGATTTTAGATTCTATAAATCAGGTATATTTATAATTTATTGCAATCATTTTTTGAAATTTCATTTGTATATAAACAATCGTAAAAATTTACTTAATTAAATTTTGCATTTCATTCAATTGTTAATTTCCAATAATAATTACAGGTGTTTATACTAGTAATAACTGTGGTCCACTTAATCATGCAGTATTACTTGTCGGTTATGGTAGAGATCCAAAATATGGAGATTATTGGATTGTTAAAAATAGGTAAATCTTGATTTATTTTATTAAATTACTCATCTGCTTATTAATTTCATAAAAGTATATTAAGTAGTGATAAAACAATTATTGCTAGTTTAGATTTTACGACTCAGTATGAATACTTAAGTATTAAATTTAAATTTTTTAGCAGTGTATCTTAAGATTATGAAATAATTTTATTTTTCAATTTTTCAGCTGGGGAACTGATTGGGGATTAGAAGGATACATTCATATGGCACGAAATAAAAATAATATGTGCCATATTGCTTCGTTGGCTTCATTCCCGATATAAATTAAATTTAATTTTCGAGAAATATATTTATTGTGCCAAGTCTAGCATTAATCTCTATATTATTGATCGATTTAAAATAACTTTGGAATTTATGCTGATATAATGATAAATTATTGGAAATACAAAATAAGTGTGCAAGCAAGAAAATATTTGAATAATTTACCTCTCATTTAAAAATTTAATCGTAATTAAGCAAACTAAAAGAAATTCTGTGAGGTAAGTGTAAATTGCTGAAATTATCGCTCAAACTCTATTTATTTCCTTAATATTTCTCACAGTCGTTGAAAGAGAAAAAATGAAATTATCAAAATATTTAAATAATTGGAATATCAATAATTAATAAATTAGAATTATTATAAATGCATCAATGTACGGTATCGATATATTACCATTCTTTTCTAATGTAAATAATTATTTTACTTATTTCAAATGAAAAAATAGATTTCGTTTTTTTATTTTTGAAATTGATTACTAATTAATCAGAATTCAATCGATTTAAAATAACTTTGGAATTTATGCTGATATAATGATAAATTATTGGAAATACAAAATAAGTGGGCAAGCAAGAATATATTTGAATAATTTACCTCTCATTTAAAAATTTAACCGTAATTAAACGGTTAAATTTAAACGGTTAATAAATCAGAATTCAAATTTGAAGCGATAAATTACTTTTTTTCAAATAATTTTACTTGATCAATAGAATTAATTTAACATATTTTGCAATATAAAAATATCTTAGATTTCATTACTTTCATCCAATTCAAATGTCATCGAAGCATTTGATCAGAATTTTGAACATATATTGCATTCGTTATTAGCTAAGAATATATCTATATTTTAATAAAGTGATGGAATCAAGTATTATCATTCAAATATTATCAGTGATTATATTTCGGTAGATAATGGCAAAATTGATAAGCTAAATTACTCCTTATTCTGAGGCAACAAATATATGCATTTTTTTTTACAATTCATTTCTTCAAACAAAAATCATTTACCAAAATATTACTAACAATGCTAGTTACATTTGATTGGCGATTAAGCTATATCAACAAACTTTTTTCTTGCTTAAAAAACGAATAACAGTATACAAACTACCATATACAAACTACCGTCATACTTCTTAGTTCATTGTTTTATTGACCGTATCCGCTTTCATGATCGATTTTGTTGTCGAATTCAAAGAATCAATCTTTCATTCAACT
Source organism: Dirofilaria repens (assembly GCA_008729115.1). NCBI lineage: Eukaryota > Metazoa > Nematoda > Chromadorea > Rhabditida > Onchocercidae > Dirofilaria > Dirofilaria repens. The sequence continues at coordinate 5,350 of SNRZ01000365.1, read as the reverse complement.
GCATAACATAATTTCTCATTAAATTCGACAGTCTTTATCCGATACTGTAATTATATCATCATCCAAATTCATGACGAAGTTTTGCAGAAATAGTTAACGAAAATTAACAATGATACAGACTACATAGAAAGTTTTCACTTCCCATTTTTATTTTATCATTTTATAATTGGACTGATAATTTAACACAATATCTTCAATAGTCATTCTCACGTGCACAAAACTTCATATACTTATTATTCTCGACAATGATAAGAATAGATTCTTATCATGAATAGATGCCCATCTTCCTTCAAACTCTTTGATGATCGGACAGTTTGTTTTATCGTCAAATATCATATCATAAACTGATCTCAATTGTCAGTAATTAATCACGTCTATAAGTTAACAAAAGTTTGATAAAAATTTCTAGCAAATCATAATTGATAAGAAATGATTATGAATATTTCAATATATGCAATTTGATAATATTACAGCAAATTATTGTGATTGCTTGTATTCAATGCTCAATTTGATATGAGCATTCAATGCTCGAGAGTATTTTGAATAATTCTGATTAAATGCATCAACTTATTGATCGCTATTCTTATCAATAAAATCAATTAATGATATGTAATTTTAGATGGGAAACTTTTGATTTATTCCACGCAAAATGTTGCTGATTATAGATTGATTACGATAACAATAGATTCTTTACTTTTGATCATTTTGTTATGCTTTTATTTACGAAAATTTACTTGAAAGTTTGTAAATTTTAAATTTTTCCAAATTATCACCTCGTAAAAATGATAAGCTTCTAAAATTTTTCTTCGAAGTAATCAAGAAAAATAATATAATTACTGAAATTCATACATTATACATGTGATAAGTCATGATAATTTTGATAAATTTTTTTCATCTCATATAAAAATTCGAACTAATATTTGCATTAATTAAAATCAATATTCGTTCTAAAAAAAACAATATTCCTTAGTCACTCTCGAAATTATTATCATCACTGATAAGGAATTGCACTGAAATATAGCAGAAGAAGAATTTATCACATAAGTATGTTATGGCTAAATATGAATGAATCTATTGAACACATCGAAGCATTCTTTTAAATTTTTTAATCCGATATATTATAATGAAAATTATAATTTAAAAAATATCGTCGAATGACAAAAAAGCAATTATTTATGATAATTATAATCATTATCATTTGATTATTATCAGCACAAGATTATCGATATTATTATGCTTATTTATGTAGAAAATTAAAACTAACATGCGCATTTGCATTCTAATGATTAGGCTATTGATCGTGGAATGATTGCAGTAATGATCATAGAATTATCATAATCTTGTAAATATGCAACTTGCATTATCTTATCTTGCATTTGATTATCATTATATCTTGTAAACATTGCATTACCTTATCTTGCATTTGCATTCTGCAGTTTTCTAATATTATAAATAATTGATTATCACTTATGATAAGTAACAAAAATTTTGAAAATTATCTGAATAATCAAAAAAACCGATTCAGTAATGATTTGTTTTGTTAAATTGCTCTCCACAAATATTTTCTAAGCAGTTTAATTTTAAATTAAATAATTACTGATTATTTTTTTAAGTTAATACAAATTCTAATTAAAAATTCAATGTAATTTTAGTTCCTATTTCTTCAGTAGCTTTTTTGTTTTCGAATTTTTTAAATTAAAATTTTTTTTAAACTTTAATTAAAATATAAATTAAAAAATTTTAAACTTTAAATAATTAAATGATTACTAATTTTATTTCTTTAAATTGATACTAAATTTAATTAAAATTGAATGTAATTTTAATTTCTATCTTTCAGTTTTTTTTCAAATTAAAATTTTTTTAAACTTTAATTAAATAATTACTAATTTTATTTCTTTAAACTGATACTAAATTTAATTAAAATTGACTTTGATTTTTTTAATTTCTGATTTCCAGTTAAGGAATTAATAGTCAAAAAAAATAAGCTATGATAATATGACATGAAGATAAAGCAAATAATGATCATATCATTACAATTGTTAAATTTCGCTATTGTAATTATGATTGAAATTAATTTTTAAAAATATTTATTCTGTCAAATTTTTTTATTTTTTTATGGCATATGATAAGAATGGTAATTTCAAATTGAATCATGATAAATTAAGATATCTGAATATTAGATGATAACAGATGAATGTTTATTGATTTTCTAACATTTATTCAAATCATAATTAATTTTATCAAATAAATATAAATTGATAAAATACTTCCGCTTAATATGCATGTAATCATTTGAGTATTTGAATATTTGAATGATTGCAATTTTAGTAATTAATTTCTCAATCATTTGATCTGAAGAAAATGAAGCATTTTATAATTTCTTCCTAAAAATATTAATTTAAAAAGTATCGTTAAATAAAGATGTTGAATTTTAATTTTAATTTTAATTCTGCATTCATATTATGACTATCTATCATTTATTTCAAATACAATCTTATTATCACAATGGAATATTTGTTATCAATCTATTTTATCAATCACCGATTCATTAGACAATTAGTGATTAACCTGTTAAAATTTCAATCCTTTAATGGCTAAGGATTCAATATTATTGGACTTGAAAAATTAATATATAATCGAATGTGACGGATGTAAGTATGAATAATTAAATATATTAATAAAAATCTAAAATTTGCATGAAAAACTTTTTTTTCTCGATTTTAAAGAATCAGAAATTCAAATTATGGCTATCGATTACTTGGAACACAATGTTATTATCATAACGGAATAATTTTTATCATCTATTTTATCAATCTTCCAATTTCATTGAACAATCTGATGATCAATTTGTTGAAATTTCAATCCTCTAATGGCAAAGGATTTAATATTAGACAATTTTTCTTTTGCCAAATGATATCATTAGTGATAGCATTGCTTTTGATTGATTGAAAAATTCAATTATATTGAAAAATTCAATTTCTTTTTTAATTTCATGAAAAAAATTTCTTTTTTAATTTCAAAAAATTTCTTTTTTGTAGCTGATTGTAATTTGCAAATGATAATTATGATAAAAAAAAAATGGCAATCAGTAATATAGCAAGAATTGATAAATTTACAACTTATAATTAAAATAAAATTGTGAACTTTTCAATTTAAAATTCAAATTCATTTAAATATTGCATTTGTAATTTTGACATATTATCGCTGATATTGATTGATATAAAATCACAAATAAAAATTATCATCAATGATTTTTTTTTTCGAGAATATTGTCTATGGCCTTCAGTTCGATACGATAATAAGTATTATTTGCAAAATTTGTGTTAAAAAAAAGAGTGTAATATTTCATTGATTATTGTTTAATTTATAATATCATTTTGTTAGATTTGTATTGCATTAAATTATATCTTTAAATTTTGCAAACTTTGATATTTAAAAGTATTACGAATCGTAATACTATCAAAATGTTATTGTTGTTGCTAAATTATTATTGTTATTGCTAAATTGTTATGTGTTGCTAAATTGTTACTATTGTTGCTAAATTGTTATTGCTAAATTATTATTGTTAAATTATTATTGTTGTTGTTAAATTATTATTGTTGCTAAATTATTGTTGTTATTGCTAAATTGTATCGTTGTTACTAATTATTATTGTTAAATTATTATGTTATTGCTAAATTGTAATTGTTGTTGCTAAATGTTATTGCTAAATTATTATTGTTGTTGTTAAATTGTTATTGTTGTTGCTAAATTGTTATTATTGTTGCAATAATTTGAGCAAAAAAAAAAAGTCTGAGAAGTATAAGTCGTTGCGATTTATTGCTTCTGTCTTCTCGGATTACAATTATGATTGAGCTGTTGTTTGCGAGAATGGAAAGCAATTATCATTGACCATTGTCCATTATAATCATTTGCTATTGATAATGGATATTATACTGATAATAATAATAATATTAAAAAATATTTGTATTACGTTGATTGATCTGTTTATTTGTTTTGCTATTCCTATTGCTATCAGAAACGAACGAAATGATTATCACTGATCAACGATTCACCTCTAATTACTTTCAATTGTTCGTACCATCGTTGATAATAATAATAATATAATAATAATAATGATAATAATAATAATTATAATAATAATAATAAATGTGGAAAAAAATGTTATATTACATCGATTTCGACATATCAATTTGTTTTGCTACTGATATTATTGCTATCTATTAATTGTTTATTATTATTGTTATTGTTGTTGTTGTTATTGTTGCTATTGTTTGTTATTATTGTTGCAAATAATTTTAGTAAAAAAAAACGAATGAAAAAAAATTTGAAAAAAGTTTAAAAAATATTTGCAACTTGACTCTATCACTTGACTCTATCACTTGACTATATCACTTGGCTATATCACTTCTAATGATTGTAATTGAACTATAATGATTACTCGTCATATCATATACATTTATCAAGTACAAGCTCTTTGTTATGTCTGATTTGCAATTTGACTATATCACATCTATCTCATCGAATTAATGATAATAATGTACTATAATGATGCTGCTTGTCATATCATATGATCATTTATCATATCTGATCATGTTTTTGTCACTGATAATATAACAGATGAAAGTAAAATAAAAAAAACATCTCTAACATATCAATTTGAATATGTTTATTTATTTGATTCTTGATATTATTATCATAAAAAATATTTTAGTAAACAAAATTTAAATATTAATAAATCATTACAACGTTTGTCAAAAAAAAAAATTTTTTTTTTTTTTTTCATCTTCTGCTCCCTCATGTCTCGAATAAACTTTTCTACTCATCAAATATTTCAATATATATTTCTATCTGTCTTTATACATATGCATAAATAATGATGACATTTTTGGTTGCTAAGGGATTCATTGCACCAGCTGGTACCAGCAACTTTTTTTTTTTTCCTTCAAACTCCTTTCAATTTCCTATTCCCCGTTCGTTCTCTTTTTTTTTCTCTCTCTCTCTCCTCTCTCTCTTTCTCTTTCTTCTCTTTTATAAAATGAAAAATTGTTTCAAGGAGTAATTTATTGAATAGATATATACATTTTCGTATAGTAAAATTTTCATCTTATTTTTTAATCTAGTTCTCGTCATTTCGTTTATTATTTCTTCATCTTTTTTTTTTTTTTGTATTTCGTCTTCTATATAAAAACTTTAAATTTTTTTTTTGAAAATTTGAGGACAAAGAGGAGGAGAAATTAAGTGATACATTGATGGCAACATTCTATGATGAAAAAAATACTCTTTTTTCTCTCTCTCTGTCTCTCTCTCTCTCTCTCTCTGTCTCTTTTTGAGAGAGAGGAGAAAAAAA
>SNRZ01000364.1:0-25587 GCA_008729115.1 Dirofilaria repens | reverse complement strand
TAAAAAACTTCTTCGATATAATCACAAATTTCACCTGCAAAGAGAAATCAATAAGGAAACAATTTCAAAAACCTTTAATTCAATTTCTAATTCGATTTCATTTTTCTAATTTAATATTTAAATACATAAACTGCAAGCCTAAATTTTTAACAAAAAAATAAACACGCAGATTAAACAATTCCAAAACAAAAACCGAAAAAACAAACCAAGTGTTGTTTTCTCAATTCTTGCTTTCACTCGTCGTGCTAAATTTTCATCTTTCTCATTTGTCAACGCAGCAGTGATTATTGGTGTTGAAATCAACTTCACACCATTAATGATTTCTTTTATCCGTGGTACACCCTGAAAAACGATGTTTCTTTCGATTCGAACTGGAACACATATTGCTAAGACTATCAATTTTGAAGCTTTTATATGGAATCTTTTTAAATGTTGTATTTGGGGAACTAAAAATTAGTTAAATTTGCATAAACTAAGCAATTTTGTAGATGTTTTCTCATAGAATTTCAAAGCTTTAACATGAAGAAGTATTGCCAGTAGACTGTCTATCTTATTTAATTTTGAAAAGAAACCGCTCAAAGCAGCGAGAACTTTTTCGCTATGCCAACTTTATTAAAAAATATACTTGAGTAATATTCATAGAAGCAACACCAGCAAAATGAAATGTTTTTAGCGTCATTTGCGTTGACGGTTCTCCTGGAAATAAACTTTTTTACGTGCTAATAAAAAAATAAAATGCAAAATGTATGACTGATAACTTAATATGGCAATATATAAACACAAGCAAAAAAAGATTATACATAAAGTTCTAGCAAAAATATTATTATTTTTTCTAAGAAAAAAATAAAAACAATCGAATAATTTACCAATGCTTGTTGCAGCAATAGCGCCAACTGCCGTGCCTGGTTCACATATAGCACGCCTAAATTTTTTGAGCAAAGTTCAACGAAGGCGATTGCTTGCGCACGCGATAAACAGTGCGACTTAATTTCAGTCTGTCGAAAGAAATTTTGATTCTTGCAATCATTGCAATATATTGTTGATGATACCAACCTATTAAAAATTACATATCACTAAGTGAATAGTGCTGCAAATGTTTAAAAATCATCATAATGTAATTAAAAACCATTTAACTAATTCGAGATTAATGAATACAACTTCAAAAATCATTGAAAATGTTTAAGTGCATGAATCATTCAAGCAATCATCGAAAAGTTTTCTGGAGAAAAGAGATTGCAATGTGGAGAATCAGAAAAGGACAGAAGATTGGATTAGCTTCAGGAAAGGCCAAAACTCTCATAGTACCAAATAGTATCAAAAACAATATAGAAGAATTTCATTATTATGGCAATTTGAAATTCCCGGTAGTATATCTGTATTGAAGCTTCTGTTATAACTAGATTAATTTCGGTTCTCAGTTCAACTTAATATCTCTTGATTCGTCTTTCTACTTCATATATAAGGAAGGATCTCCCAATGAATAATTATATGTAAAGAAAGCCGAATAACTCAAAATTTCCAACAAGTATGCAGTCGTAAGAGTGTTTTCTCTATTTTTAGAAAGTTTCAAATTTTAATAATCTATTCGGGCTTTTCAATTAAATAATTCATTCTTTTAGAGCTGAAAATTTTCTACTAAATCAAATATGATAGAAACAAATAAATTATTACTTACTCCGTATGTTTTATGCAGTTTTTTGGAAGTTTATAATATTTGTTCGTTTTCTTGAAATATTCAGTAATAAATGATTCAAGCTGTTCTCGAAACATTGAAGATTGCTTTCCGATCTTTTCGTTGATTGTATCTGTGACAATCCTTTGCATTTCATCGCTAGTAATATCTACATCTTCTTCTATCGAATGTCTATATTTGTGATTAATTACCATATTATATTGTTAAATTTATGTCTTGCAATTTAAATCTTTTTTAGCTGTAAATATCTGAAGTTTTTGCTGGAAAGGCAGAATTAGATGACAAAGGAAAATATTAAGATTCGAGATTGGACATACAAAAAATTTTTTTATCACCTAAATTTTGCCACGTAAATTCAACCAAATTTGATTAAATACTTCATAACACGATCAAATACATTTGAAACATACGATACTGTGCTTTGGATGTGTTCTAATATATGTTTGAAATCTATGACGCTACCATCTTTTGATTCCATTAACGCAGGATCCAAACCATCTTCGCCGAATGTAAACTCAATTACATCGCCTACAGATGAACGTACGGTACCGTCGTAATTTACACAGAGATCCTAAAAAAGAGAAACAGTGATTGTCCAAATTTTACTAACAAATAAAATTAATCAACCATAATGAATTAGAATTTCTGAATAAAATATGCATATTCCGTGCATAATTATTATCAATAACATTGACCTACTTCAAGGCATTTAACTAATCGTCGTTGCATGTAACCAGTTTCAGCAGTTTTTACTGCAGTATCGACAAGACCTTCGCGACCACCCATAGTATGAAAGAAAAATTCAGTAGGTGTTAAGCCAGAATAAAAGCTATTTTCTACAAAACCTTTCGCAGCAGGGGTTTTCTGACGTCTTTCGAAATGTGGCAAGGAACGATCCTGCAAAACTATGCTATGAATAAGAAAATTTCAAGAATTTAAAGGCATAATTTTATAATAACTAGTGAATTTACAATTATTGTAAGAATTCGGTGAATCCTAAACGGTAGTGTGTCATGCAAACGAAAATTTATAGTGCAATAAAAATTTGTCTGAACTTATCGTTAATAAAATAAAGTGAATAATAATAAATGATGAAGTAATGAAAATTTTCACTACGAAAAATTTCAAAAATAATTATTAAAGCTGTAACAATAAAGTTCAATTAATAATCAAATTTCAATTTGTTGTTCCTTTTTTTGTATTTCTCAATTTCAATTCACATGAAACTATGTCAATTTCGCAATTAAGGTTTTCCTCCACGAAATGGAATAAATTACTTTTAGAAAACAGTTAATAACTAATGTAATGATATGATAAACATTAATATGATTTTATCATGATGCATTTAATATTATGCTGACATTAAAATTTCCTATTCAGTTTTTGCTATTAAAAAACAAGTAGTAATATTACCTCAAAACCATCTGGTGGTCTGTGTCCAGAAATAGCTTGCTGACCTACGCATGCAATCATCTGTGAAATATTTATAAATGAACCCTTCGAGCCGCAGACAGCCATAGCTAGTGGAGCATTGTGCCTGAGAATTAAAATATGACAAAACTTATTTAAAATTCAATATCACTAGTGTACCCCTATCATTTCTATGGATCTTTTAAAATGCGCATAATATTTTTAAAAGCAACAAATATAAATGAATAGAAATAACCTTGATAAATTACGTAGACATGCTTGACCCGCATGATCACGAATGGCAGAAAGTTCTTTTAAAATCAATGCTTCCAGTGTTTCATATTCTGTGCAACCTGGTTGTGCTTTTAATCGCCCCTCCTTCAAGCTTTCAATATATTCATCACAAACCTTATAACCATTTCTCAATAATTCAGTCTTTTCTTTCAATAGCGCTTTACTTGGTCTTACATCACCTATTCCTGCAAATACACTAATTTTCGTAAAAAATTGATTCATATATTGAATGTCTTCACATTACTTTCTAACAAATTAAAGATAATTACTAACTATAATTTACAAGCAATGAAATTTGCTAGATCATTCGCGCTATCAATGTATCGATCTATTTGATGTATCCAATTTGAATGGAAATTTCAGAACGAAAATCTGCTGAGATATTAGGCAGGTAGATACTCTTTTAATCTTAGCAGTAATGAGAATTATTATATAATGCGAAATATCGAAATAGTTAATTTTTACCAATAGAAAAACCGCGATTGCTAAGAAACACAGGAGCCATTCTACCTAATCGCCACATCGCATCAACTGCTGCATCTTCACCAAAATCACGCAAAAGAATATAAAATATATTTGTTTTGCTGCCTGATCCTAATAATGCCTTATCCAGTACTCCACATATCAAAACACTATTTCGGATTATTACATAAGAATCCTGAAATATTAACACTAATTTATATTTTCATTTTAACAACAACAGGACGATTTTAGTCCAAAATAAAACTAAATGGAATTTGAATAAAATTCCTAATATATTATCTATATTTGACAAACCTTAACGCAAAATTCTTCATTGCCGGTATAACTTTTATTCTTTGTAGTTAAATTCAAATTGATCTTCGAATCCACATCTGGTCTTATAATTAATTCCACTAACTGCAAAAATAACAATTAATAAAACTGTCTGAATGCATAAAATCTTGAAAACACAGAATATCTTCTCAATATAACCAAATGATTAAAAATTTATGCACAATTCATACGATCATTTTGAAGTTACGGAATTATTTTCTTCTAACATTTTCTTATAATAAGGGGTCAGCAAACTAGCAAAATTAAGAGATCATTTTATTGTATCAGCAAATAAATATATTGTCATATAAATCAGCAAAAATTCTCTCACCTGTTTTCCGGTCCAAAGTTCCACTGGTTTTAGAATTGCTGGTGCTGGTATTCGAATTCTTTGCTGCTTTTTAGAATTCGAATCTATAACTGCAGCTACAAAACGATGCATTTCCGAACGAGGGAAGAAACTATCCTTGTGTGTTAAGAAATATGTACCAGTAATGAAATCCTACAAATAATAACGAGCATTAAGAAAACTACACAATGAATAACATATTTTATTCCAAAAAATAAAAAATAATGATGTTTATGACAAAACTATTTCAGCAAATCCTACACTATTTAATTTGTGAATAATAGAATAATCTGTAGTATCGGCCTTCTAACGACAGATTGTATTTATAAAAATCCTAATATTTACAAATTAGTATAAATTCAAAAAACATCGTATCAAAAGTTTAGTAAAACTGCTCTCTAATAAAGAATTAAGGAAAGCTATGCAAAACAAATACCTGTATCGCAGCAATAAGAGGTTCACCGGATCTCGGCGTTATCAGGTTACTTTTGACGCCCATTAATAAAGATGCTTCAGCACGAGCTTCATAAGTTTGAGGGACATGTAAATTCATCTCGTCACCATCAAAATCGGCATTGTATGGTGTACATGCACATTCGTTAAATCTAAATCAATTGAAGTGTAATATTTTCAAATATAATATATTAGATAAAATCAAAATCATAAAATTAAATAACTAATCGACTTCACTGTTTTGTAGAAATGTTGACAACTATATAGCAAAAAAGAATAAAAATTATTCCGGAACTTCCATCAAACCGAAAAGCGACTGAATATATTAGCTGGATGAGACTGGGAAATCCGAATCACATAGTTTAATCAAAACATATACGGTTGAGGAAAACTGGTGTTTCTCAACGGAAACTAAGTGTTAGACAACTCTCAGATGTTTTATATGTGAATCAAAAATGGTATTTCAATAACAAGTGCTAGTGGATAACATTAATAATGAAAAAGTTGTATTTATTTCGGATAATTAAAAAAATTAGACATACTACAAAAAACAATTTAGAAATTTTGAAAAGTAACATACGATAAAAAATATGGTACCTGAATGTTCTTCCAGGAACGATTTTTGCTCTATGAGACATGATTGAGATTTTATGCAAAGAAGGCTGCCTGTTGAAAAGAACAATATCGTTGTCATCCAAGTGCCGTTCAATTATATCACCAACTTTTAACTGTGCAGCTGTGATTTCACGATTACCATATCTGTAGTTGGACAACCAAAGTTTATGCTGTAAATTTATTGAAATCAAGTTTTCATGTAATGTTACTGTTAATTACTGCAAAATACAAAAAATTATAAGCTAGATTTCACTTTAATGAACGCCAATTATTTCGGTTCTAAATACAAAGACATATCAAATCAATGAATCCTGATACATACTTGAGAAAACGTTTGTTGCCTGTTGCTCTTTCCACAATATGATTTGCACCTGGATGTATGTCATCACCATTCAAAATCAGTTTACGCATTCGTTCAATATTTGCTTCATTTACAATTTCCGGAAAGGTGAGGATCTTCGCCACATGAACAGGAACACCAACCTGATCAATTCTAAGATTTGGATCCGGTGAAATAACCTGAAAATAATCTACCTTTAACTCAATCTAAATTAAATTCTAAGGGAAATATTAAAAATACTGACAAATACATGTATAAGTGTTGAAAAAAAAACTGATGCGTTTTTGCTTAAATAAAAATTTAATATTTCCAAAACGAATAATTCAAAAGATATCCATTATAACAATATTTGAAATATTGCTATAAACAAAAAAAAATTCATCACATATAAATCTACTACAATATTGCGTGCCGGAGAAATCATCCGGAAACGATTCGTCGACATGCCAACATCATATCAGTTTATATGCAATGAATCTCAGTTGAAATTTGCGAATATTTACAGTTCTCCCGGAAAAGTCAACTCGTTTTCCAGAAAGATTTCCTCTGAATCTACCCTGTTTGCCTTTTAACCGTTGTGTAAATCCACGCGTTGCTCTTTTAGGTTGCATATCAGGTGGCAATCCACTCAGCTCACTATTTATATATAAAGCGCATTGAACCTAAAAAGAAAAAAAGATCATATTTTGATTTCTATATTATCTATGTGATCTCAAAAGTACACAATAATTACAATTGTCTTAAGATAAAATCATTAAAGAAGTTTATTCGAAGGTGTCATGTTTCTGCAAAATAATCTTATTTGCCCTTAAATTTTATAATTACTTGCAAATGATCCCATGTTTCCGAAATAGTTTTTGGTCGGCGAACCTTCTTTTTTGTGCTTCTCTATTACATCATTTATCAACATAATTTCAGATAATTTCATTGTAATATCATCTTCGGTTGTCCCCGATTTTACCTTTAATTCAAAAGTATTAATTTTCGGAAAATAATAAGTAGAAATCGAAAATTAATTACAAATGAATCGACTAGTGAACAATTTGGCATTTTTACTGATTTTCATTAAGTTTAGTGAACTACCTCAGATACAACAGAAGGTCGAATGCAGCATGGAGGAACAGGTATTCTAGTTAAAATGACATCTGATGGATGTTTCGGTGTATCAGCCGAATGCACCATCAATAATGGTATGTCCTAAAAAACAGTCTTCCATGAACTTTGCAAAAAATTATCAACAAAATATACATCATTCTTCCAACAAAAGTGCCCAGTTACTAGTAAGTTTAATTAATAGGAATACATCAGTCCGAAAATTGTGGTTCAAGGATGGCAAATTATTTCATAATATGAATAAAACAGTGTTCATTGTCTATACACAGGAAAGCGAAGAAAATTGCATTACTTAATGTCTCGTTCGCTCTAAAATCTAATCAATAGAACTAAAAAATTTCATCATAAAAAGTGTGACAAATAGTATTCTGCCAATACAATAATAATTATACCTACCTCCTTCTCGATTTTATTAAACAGGACTTGAACTTGGAGTGGATTTAGCAGAGTGAATTTTGTTTTAGGTAATAAACTTTGCAATTCTTTATTTTCCTGTGCAGCATAAATGTATTCAGAATAATTATCAGCGGGAATCACTTCAGCATGTGCTATTTTCAATACTGCACCAACCGCTTTCTTTACGACACCTAAACACTACAAATTCAAAAAATATAATCAATCAATAACAAAAATTTCTCTCATACTTTTTAGACAAACTTTTCGGTTTTTCATTTAATCATGAAAAAAGTATTACTTTTGATGAGAAAAGTTGATTATTTTATCTAACGCAACGAGTCATCTAATAAAATAGTGTGACCATATGCTAAAACTACTGCTATCTCAAAAAGGACTTGCAATAGTCGTAACAAAAATAAAATCTTTAAAAAAAAAATTAAAATCTTTTCAAACTATTTCACCCAAATTTTTATGAATTCATAAATACTAAAAATACCAACCGTTTTTATGTCCACATCTACTGCAAACAGTAATTTTTTTGCTAGCCGCAACTATACGTTTATGAAGCGCTTTCCGCCGTAAATAATCCAGATTTGGATTATTAACTTGGTGCAAAAATGCCTTTTTCTGTTCTTCATTAATCAGCATCGCAGAACAAAACTGTAATCAGTTCAAACTATAAGACTCTGAAGATTCAATACATCATATCTTTGATTCAATAGCTATATATATGAAATACAAATATACATAGCTCTCCTAAAACTGATTCATACAGTCAGCCATCAAACTACTGTATATACTGCTAGATTTCAGATAGTTATGATTATTTAATTGCTCATATAACATCATAACATCGTGATTTCATTAATTCTTAAGAAAATAAAAATAAAATTTAAGAAAAATGTACCTTACAAATGCATTGCAACATCTGTATTGTTAACCGAAAGAAGCCAACGTGGAAAACAGGTGTAGCAAGATCAATATAACCGAAATGACCAACACAGTCAACCAAATTCTGTTTACAAGTTTGGCAATCTGTATGCTTTTGACATGTTCCCTGAAAATAAGTCAACGCTTAAATCAATAAGAGAATTTAAATAAATATTACTGCAAGAAATGCCAATCATATTCCTGCAAATAAGGATTAATTAATTGCTCAAATTATTTAACATTTATTTAATCAGTGAAACATGCAATGTTATAAGATTTCTTATAAATCCTAACCTTATAAAATTCAAAACTAAAAGAATTATAGTGCTAATACTACGAATAAAAAGAGTGATATCTGATAAATGATTGCCAGTATGCTAAATGCGACGAACTATATATAAATATTATATATATATATATGTATATATAGCTATTGCATATAACAAGCTATGTAAGATCTACTGTATCTACTGTACCGACCATAATTAAGCCTTTAGCTAAATATTTGGTTTTGCTTTTTTAAAACAATAATTTATGCAGCAACAAAATTTTATTGATTTTAGTAAAACTGCTGCATATAATAATGTTTTTTAAAACTAATAAAAACTAATAAATCTTTATTTCCATCAGTTTCAAAATTATGCTTCTCATTATCGCATATTTTAAATAAATATTTTACAGGAAATATTCATCACTTCTTATGGAAAAAATACAATACATACTAAACGTGGATCGAGCGGTCCATGAGGAACTGGAATCCATCGACCGGGACTTTCATCATACAGTTTGCTATTGAAGACTGGAATATGTGCTACCTGTCTCATTGATTCAGCATTAGCAGCCGTAAATTGCACACGGCTTCTAAAAAAAACAAAAGGTAAAAAAACGATAACTTTGGGAAAAGAAATACAAAATGCTGATACTTTGCAAAAAAGAATACAAAAAATCCAAGAAAGTAAAATAAAAAAAAAGCAAAAATTGAATTAAATAAATAATATATAAAAAAGGAACTAACACTTTACGCGCCAAATCCGATTCGCGATATTGTTCTTTACCCATATTGATTACTGATGAGACAAATCTGTCACCTAATTTTTACAAAAAAAAACCCTGGAAAAATCATCCAATGTAGAAATCACGAGAAACGAAAATCTGAAAAAATTTAATCAATAATGTTAGTATGTAAATGATAATAAAAAGTACACAGATGAAAAAACGATTACTGATATGACAATCAGTTATAGTTTGATATGCTCAAAAAATGGGAAAAAAAAAAGAAAATATGACTAAATAATGTAAACTATTTGATAATCAATTATCAATTAAATATGGAACTGTTTATAACAGCTGATAATAGCAGGAAATCCGCAGGAAATCTGTTCAAAACAGGCGATACTTATTATTGTCGTACAAAAAAGTTATTATTTACATATTTATTTGATAAATAAACTATTATTTATAGAATGTTTTTAATGTCTTCCACTTACACATTCTTTCCCTAAAATAGTAAATAATTTTGCAAATTTTTAATACAAAAGTGGAAATTCTATCAATATTATCATTAGATGTCTGATTATCAGATGTCTGATTATAAATAATAAGAAGTGGAAATATTTATGATAAGTAAAAAAATCTTGCACAGTGAACAAATTCACATAAACGATATCATCCATAATTTCCATTTTCATAAGAAGATATAAAATTAGCATTTTCCAGACAAAGAGAAAGAGAGAGAGAGGAGGGAAAGAGAAAAGAAGGTAAGAATAAAGGATAGTTGTGATAAGTAAAAAAAAAATCTTGCATAGTAAAAATTCACGTTAAATGATATCATCCATAATTTCCATTTTCATAAAAATGACCTAAAATTTGCATTTTTCCAGTAAAAGAGAAATAAGGAGAGAGGAAAAGGGAGAGAGACAGAAGGAGAGAGGGAAAGAGAAAAGAAGGTAAGAATAAAGGATAGTAAGGATAAAGGATAATAAGGAATTTGATAAGCAAAAATGAGAAATGTGACAAATTGAATAATTTCAGTATTTCATTTTTGATTTATAGAAATGAGAAAAGAAAAAAAGACATGAACAATGTCCGGCTTATATCCTATCTATTATCATTGGATATTTCAGGATGTACGAACCGGGAATTACCAATCAGTGAATAGGTGTTTGCTAATGTTTAAGATATTTCTGTGTAAGTCTAGATTGTGATAAGCTTTTGATTTCGGGCAGAGGTCAAATAGTCATAGAATTGATATGATACTAGATAGAAAAACGAAAGCTTACACTCCTGTGTGTAATTATGTTGTAAAAATGAGGGAAATATATTTTAAATTTGAATAGTATGAATAATAGGGTAAATTTCATCCGTAAGATTTAACGATAAAATTAGTATTGATTATTGAAGATAAAATTCCTCTTTTACACCATATCCTTTTGGTGAAAAAAATTACAGAAAGGTTTCATAAATGTTCAGAAAATTTTCATATCTAAAGACTTCATAGATAATTAGAAATTTGCAGTAGCAATCAAAGTTTCATACTTTACACATTTTCATTATGCAAATATTTTCATTACTTTTTTATGTATTTCAGATATACGCATTTGGATAAATATTTTTACATATGCGAGTTTATTTATGTATATTTACAGTTTTGTTTTATTAATGCATGTTCAAATTATTAACTTCATAATATTGAGTAATTTTTTGATTTCAGATTGGTACCAAAGAAGATTAGAAAAGCGTAAGTGATAATAGTATAATAGTAATAAATATTTTGATTTCAGGATTAGTATCAAAGATTAGAAAAGCGTAAGTGATAATAGTGTAGTAGTAATAAATATATATGAACAATTCAATCAACGGTATTATTGGCAGTTTGGGCAATAGTGGTGATGGAAATTTGACTCTACAAATGCCGGGACAACAACAACAACAACAACAACAACAACAACAACAACAGCAACAATCTGTAAGATTATTTTTCTTTTCTTAATTTATTAGTTTAGCTAAATTTGTTTCATGTTTATCTATATATATTAGTTTAGCTAAATTTGTTTCATATTTATTCAATACTACCATTGACCTTTCATTGGTAGTATTTTAAACATATCTTTTACATTACATAAGTTATCGTTCAAGAAAGTTTACTTACGATCGCTTATGAAATGAATACCTTTCAGAAAGGATTCTTCTTTGCAGTTTAGTAATATAGAAATATATAAAGATATGTTTATATTTAATTTGTTGCTTTTATTGCTCATAATTATTGTATCATATAAAATGTAGAAAATGATTATTGCAGAAAATAGAAAATAGTCAAGGAGACGCTAACTCTCGAACAGTATACGATAATCAGAAAACAAATACACCGAATGGTACCAATACAGCAAATGTACCATCTGCAGCGGTAATTTTATCCATTCGAATAAACGAAAATATTAATTAGTAACTTCACAATTTTTCTCTTCATCTTCTTTTCATTTCTGTAGATTAAATTTTTGTTACTTTATAGGTTCCAAATTACGACATCAAATATATATTATCGGGTCATACGAAAGCTGTATCATCTGTCAAATTTAGTGCTGACGGATCATTATTAGCTAGCTCTAGTGCTGATAAGACAATCAAAGTATGGAGTACTCAAGATGGTAAGATTGAAAAAACAATTACCGGACATAAACTTGGAATTTCGGATATTTGTTGGTCTTCAGATCATCGATTGATAACATCTTGTTCAGATGATAAAACATTGAAGATATGGGACGTTATGAGCGTATGTATTTCCTTCTAATTCTTTGAATAGAGATTATTTTAGCAGATGTATATTCAAATTTTTGGCAGTGTTGATAAACTTTCATATTGTAAGATGCATTAATATTTGGCTTAATTTTTTTTTAAGTCGATGCGATTAAAAAGAACGGAAATGAATAAGATTTTTTGCAATGTTGTTATTAAAATTTTTTTTATTTTTATCCTTGAGAATGTGACTATGGTGAAATATTGCAGAGCAAGTGTTTGAAAACATTAAAGGGTCATACCAATTATGTTTTTTGTTGCAATTTCAATCCTCAATCGTCTTTGGTCGTATCAGGTTCTTTCGATGAAAGTGTTCGAGTTTGGGATGTAAAAACAGGATCATGCATTAAAACGCTTCCTGCACATTCCGATCCAGTTTCTGCAGTTTCTTTCAATAGGCAATCATCATAATCTACTATTTATCATTAGATTAAAATAAGAATATACATGTACATTAGGTACAGTGCAGCCTTTTTCCAGTTTTTGTGATTATTACTTATTGTGTAAACATACGGAAGTATTAGTAAATATTCGCCATCAGTGGTTAATGACTGTTTGAATTCCTTTATCAAATGCTTTACTTTTAGAGATGGAACACTGATTTGTTCAAGTAGCTATGATGGACTTGTTCGAATTTGGGACACCGCAAATGGACAGTGTGTCAAAACTCTTGTCGGTAAGACTTCGTCTGGTAGATATAGAAAACTATTTCATTATTTTAAAATTTTTTTTTGATCCAGAATTAATGTCTGATCTTTGAGGAAAGATTATTAGGTTTGTACTATAAATTTAAGTTTTTTAATCACAGATGTTTATTGTCACAAGTTTTTTTTTTGTATTATACTTATTATTATGGTACGTTTTGTAGATGATGACAATCCTCCAGTTTCCTTTGTAAAATTTTCACCAAATGGCAAATATATATTGGCAGCTACCTTAGACAGGTTTGTTAATAATAATACCAAGCATATAAAACCTTTAATGCTAATCTAGGCAAATTTATTCCTTTCCATATATAACAGTAATATATTATTATTCATTTTTAGTGCTTTCTTTGTGTATGGAATGAATTCTCTTCATTAAAAAATTAAATTATTTTTAATTTTACTTGGTGTGTGACGGAATATAAAAAATAAATTTTTCAGCACATTAAAACTTTGGGATTTTAACAAGGGTAAATGTTTAAAAACTTATACTGGACACAAAAATGAAAAGTATTGTATCTTTGCGAATTTTTCTGTCACTGGTGGCAAAGTATGTTATTTTGGATCTACTTTACTTTTTACTTATTTTATTTATTTTTTCATATGTGGAATAAAATTCGAAATCAATGTCTCTAATCTTAGAAGCTCAGAAGTATAATATAGCTTGTTTTTCTGGAAATGGATTATTTGTTGCAAATTAATTTCAGTGGATAGTTAGTGGTTCAGAAGATAATCGTGTCTACATATGGAATTTGCAGTCTAAAGAAATTGTACAAACACTTGAAGGACATACAGGTAAGCATTCGTTTTACAGTTTTGATTTTCGAATTTCATTATTTCTGGTTAGCCTGTTCAGGCTTAAATAAAAATTTTCTTGTGTGACATTTCCTTGATTTTTCATGCGTTTTATAAATGTTATACGGGGCAGCTTTCGTTGACTTCACATTTAAATAGTAGTATGCATGTTATTAATTATTAATAATATAAACGGATGATATTTTATTGTTTTCATATCTGTGAAATACAGCAAAACTAATTTTTTTGTAGACGTGGTATTATGTACTGATTGTCATCCAACGCAAAATATCATTGCATCAGCAGCACTTGAGAATGATCGTACAATTCGTTTATGGAAATCTGATTTTTAATCTCTTATATGTATATATGTTCCAGAATATATATATATATATTCTGGGAATTATGACAATATTTAAAACGAGGTTGTTTTGGTGCTTTTTGTCTTAGCAAATTTTTTGAAGCCCTGAACAGATGTTCAAAAAGCTATTTGAATGAGTTTAACTTTTAATTTATAGTTTATTTATATATCTAGCATATCTTGAATAGACTGCTACTGCAGATGCCTGTTTCATTATATCTAGATAATAAAAATATTTTTAAAAAGATATGAAAATATCTTGGGACAGATTCTGGAATTTTTAAAGATAGACTGACCATTATGTTAAATGAACAGTTTCATAATGAATCCGTCTGCTTTGTATGAATAAGTTAATAGCAATATCTTATCATATTTTTCATATTCATTCTCTTGCAATTTTAACTTTTCGTTTTTTTTTTCTATGAAATTCGTATCGTTTGCCATGGAAATCAGTTATTTTCTTGCAACATAATTCTCAGTTTATTCTGATACTCATCATTTTTGATCTTTCTACAAAAGTGAAGATAAAATACTGATCATTTTCACGAGAATTTTGACATAATCATTAACCAAATATTAAATTTATTGAATATGATTAAATAGAATTTCACCAACGACAATGATCTTGAGTTTTAGTTTTAAAATTTCAACAACAACATTTTGTCAGCTATTTATAGCATTCAGTTCTTTTGCACTTTCCCCGATCTTGTCTACTTCATATGTTCTAAAAATGAATAAAAAAAAACTCTCTTATATGTTAGAATATCTAGTACACTATTCGAAGCCAATATTGAAAGAAAATTTCGAATAAAGACAATCTGATCAAAGTTTCAATGCCATATATAATTATATAATGTTTACTATCGTTAAATTTATTATTTTTAACTCAAATAATACTTGTTAAAAATATGTGATAACTTTTAATGTTCAAATTGAAAAGAGAATAATCAAAAATTTTTAAAGCTAACTTTTATCAATATGCAAATAATTGTAACGATAACGAAAAAGATAAACATAATTTCATTTTTTTTTGTTTTTCAGAACATCTAATGTATTTTCCACTGCTAAATTACTTTCTTCTGATCGGCCGCTAGATTCTGCTGATTCAACAGATTCATCCACGGCACGAGTTGTATCCGCATCTTCCATCTAGAATACTACAATTTTAAGATTTCGTTTTTTTTTTCTTTTTTTCCTAAGCAATTGAATTTTTTTTTAAAAAGAAGCAAATTACTTTAGCTAATGAATTAATTGGATTGATTTATTTCTGAGATGGTTTCTCTGAATTATCCTTATTTTAGCTAATGAATTAATTGGATTGATTTATTTCTGAGATGGTTTCTCTGAATTACCCTTATTTTAGCTAATGAATTAATTAATTAATTGGATTGATTTTATGTCTGAGATGGTTTCTGTGAATTGTCCTTATTTTAGTTAATGAATTATCCTTATTTTAGTCAATGAATTATCCTTGTTTTAGTTAATGAATTAATTGAATTGGATTATTTCTGAGATGATTTCTCTGGATTATTTTTACTTTAGCTAATGAATTGTGGTATCTCTAAATTATCTATCTTCCAAAATTTCATCAATAAATCGGATGCAGTTAATGAAATTTAGATGTAAATCAAAATGTAGAATGTCCTCTGTATCTCTTGTTCTTGTCTTCGCAATGGTTTGCTAGATTAAAAAATATCGTCTTAATTTAAATAGGCTTTCTAAGTGTAACTTCAAATTTTACCCTATTAAAACAATATGAGGTATAATTTATAATTTGCTAATTTATTGATGCATAAAAAAATTAGCGATAATTACATCCTTTTTTGTTGAAATTTATTTCTTCAGGGAAAGATTATGTTGAAAACGATTTAAAAGAAATGAACCTTTAGGTTGATAAATTTAATCTATTTTTTTCTCTCTCTCTCTCTCTTTGTATATAAAACTTGCAATTTTGCAAACAGTATTGTTATTGTTATTATTATCAATATTACAATTTTTTTAATTAATATTATTTCTGTTATTATTGATATTCTTAAAAGAAAGATCTCGAATCGATATTTAATCGATCATTAAAAAGCATTTGAAAAAAAAAAAAACCCCAAGAAATAATATATTAATGTTACCTTATCAATTTCAGCCTTAACATCTTTTTCATTTTCACGAGCTGTATTAATTTCCTGTTTCGAGAAACCTTTCTCATTCCATTCAAAAGGATCCGTCCTATGTTAAAATTGAAATTTAATTAATATTATTTTCAATAAATCATTTCCTTTTTGACTCCTTTGCATATTTGCTCATCTTTTTTCTTATTCCTTAATCGTTATTCATACATTTAGTTATTTATAATTTATCAAATTTAATTCTATTTTAATATTCGAATATTTTATCTTTATTCAATTCTTATTGCTAAATTTCAAATTAATGCATCATTTAAAGATTTTAGGCAAAATTTCATATTTTAGAATTTAATTGTTAAATTGCGATTTAAAAGACGAACATTATTTTTGTGCAATTGAAAATAGTAATTAATTTGTAATTATAAAATTTACGGTTTAATTTTTAGTTTATTAAGTTCTTTCGTGAATTTTGTTCGAAGCATCGCATAATTTGGTGTATCAAAATAAGTAAGACTTTTGAGATGATTGTTTATATCAGCAAAACAATCTGGACATCCCTAGAAATTTGTTTTATCATCAATTTGCAGTTAATCATTAAACTATATGATTAATTATAAATTAAATATATAAGAACTAAATTGTAAAATAATCATAAGATTATCAATGATAATCAATAGCAGAGATTATGGAATAAATACTTACAGCTAATAAAATTCGATCAGAAATTGTTTTCTTCGTATGAGCACTATCTTTTCGAGCCATACCTTTCCATGGTAATGTTGATGATAATAATTCAATTAGCATATAAAACATACCTATCCAAAGATTCTTATTAATTTATCAAAAATTTTATAATAAAACTTAATTAATCTGAAAAATATATAATCTAAAAAAAAAAGAAGTATTAATTTTACATCATAATTTGGATACTTTTATACTATTATTATAGTTTGCTTAAATTTAAAAATTTATTATTTCGAATTTACAAAAATTATAATTGGGAATAAATTGTTTCAAAAAAAAAAGAACCTAAAATATAAGAATTAATTTAAAATGAAACTAAATGTTTGAAATAATTATTCAGCAAAATATATGAAATTATATTCATTGAAATAAATATTTTCTTACAAGTAAATATTATTTATTGCATCTTTATCTAATTTTAATTTAAATGAAATTTCAAATTATTATTCCTACTCCATAAATCATCATGTCTTCCCTGTTCACGATATAAATGTACATTTAACGAACAATATCGTACCGTACCACGAAAATGCTACCTAAAAATGTACATTTAACGAACAATATCGTACCGTACCACGAAATGCTACCTAAAAATGTACATTTAACGAACAATATCGTACCGTACCACGAAATGCTACCTAAAAATGTACATTTAACGAACAATATCGTACCGTACCACGAAATGCTACCTAAAAATGTACATTTAACGAACAATATCGTACCGTACCACGAAATGCTACCTAAAAATGTACATTTAACGAACAATATCGTACCGTACCACGAAATGCTACCTAAATTTTATTAAATAAAAACAAAAAAATTGATTCTAAAAAATTATTCAATAACATAAGCGAAATTATAATTTACTTTTTATTGTTAATAAAATTTTTTTTTTTTTGAGAAAAAAATTTAATAAATTATCAAATTAAAAAAAAATTCTTGAAATTTTTTTTTTTAAAAATAAATTTTTATAGAATCATAGGATGAAATTTTTTTTAAAAAATAAATTTTTTGTAGAATCAATTTTGTTATTTTATTACATTCAGAGAAATGCAATAAATTTAAAATAATTTCTTATGCGACACATTTCAGGTTTGTTTTTTTCAAACAATTAAAAATTAATTATTAATCATTTTTTTTTAAAATGCCCAATATTCAGCACAATAGAATTTTACATTTTCTAATTTAAAACTCATTTAATTTTATACGTTAAGGTTTATTTTCCAAAAAAAAAGAAAACTATCAAAAAAAAAGACGACGTTTTTTGTAAGTTTTCAAACGAATTTTTTTTTTGTTTTTTAGTAATTAAATCTTTTTGAAATATATTTGAGTGCTTCAAAAATATTTCTAATTTTACAAAGTTTTCAAAAATCTCACTAAATTTTCAATCTCAATAATTTGCAGCATTGAAAAGAATTAAATTTTTCTTAAATTTCCTTTTACTGTTTATAAAAAGAATTAATTAATTCTCATGCAAAATTATAAATTTTTCTTAAAAAAAAATATCAAATTGCTTTCATTAGATTTCTTCGATAAAAAATTTTCTTTAAAAATGTTTCAAAAAAAATATTTGAAAAATGAAGCAAATCTGAGAGAGTCAAATGTATTTATATAAAGAAATTTACTTTTCTTTTTTTTTTAAATAAATTGCAATTCCGTATAATTTCACAGTGGCAAATTAAATAGTAATTTAATTGCATAACGCTTGGCTTGCAATTTCAATTTTAAATATTAAGTCTTTTGATAATTTTTCAAATTTTAAAATTAATTTTTTTTCCTTTTTTCATTTTCTATTTATAAATTAATTCTCATGCAAAATCATACGGGAAGTATCAATGCAATATATTTCTTCCATACTAATTTTTTTTTTTTAATTTATATTCCAAAATGAATCAGAACAAATGGATAGTTAAAAAAAAAAAAATTGAAACCTTTTTCCTGGCTTCACGAAGTTTCAATTTTCCATCCTTGTCCGGAAACATAATTTGTCGAGCTAGGCCAAAATCAAACATAAATACTAATTGGCTTTTTCATCTCGACCATTGCAAAATTACTTGGCTTAACATCACGATGTATGAAGCCAACTTTATGCAAATCATGTATTGCCTGAATTTTTTTCATTCATTTTATGCTTATTAATTTCTCCATTAAATTTTATTTCAATTTAATCCATTCCAATCAATTTAGAGTTTAATTTAATTTTTAATTAAGTTTTAGATTAATTTAGAGTTTAATTTAATTTTAATTAATTGATAATAAAATTTAATTTGCTTTATTTCATTTCAAATTATAAAAGAAATATTTTTTTTCTTATTACGATTATTTAAAGATAATTAAGGAAATATTTTATTACTGCTGTTGATTGTAGTCCAATTTAAAACACTTCCTATAGACATTTTACGATCATGTAATCGTCTTCTAATATCCGATAATTCTTTCCCCAATAATGACATTATCAAAAAACTATAATTTATCAATTAATTGAATTTGATATTGGAAATTAGAATATTAGATAATATTGATACTAAGAAATCATATCATACAAATTTTACTTATTATCATATTTCAAAATTTTATTCTATTACAATATTAAACTTTCAATTAAATCAATAAAATTTAATTATTTGAAACTAAATTATTAAAATTGCTAGAATTCTTGATGCTTTTTATTGGAAAATTCTCGATACTTTATATCATAGTTTTAACAAATATTTTTTTTTATCTTATTAGTCTTTTTTTTCATCAAAAATTTAATATTTCATTCACAACTGATATTTACTAATATTAAGTAAAATATTTGAAATATTTTTTTTATTTTAATTTTAAAATTATTTTTCAGTGAAATAATAAATATTAATAAGTATGTTATTTCTTTCGGTGTTTTTTTCTTTTCCTTCATATTTTATGTTTGTTTTTTTTTTTTGTTTAAATTTGTTATTTCTTTTCTTCTCATTTTGCATAATTCTATTTTAAATTTTATTAAAATAATTTTTAAAATAGCATTTTCCTTTATCTTTTTTCATTTCTTTTCTTCTTTTCTTTTTTTGTTTCATATTTTTTTTTAAACTATTATTTTGTACTTTTTTTTTCCTCTCTTTCTCCTTCCATCGTAAAACTGTTTAAATGTGTAAAATGTTATAAAATGCATAAATCATCATCAATTGAACTTAACAACAGACGCTTTGTCTAATTTAAAATTTTAAAATTATGTCTATGGTTAGGGTTGTGTTCAAGTTTAAAAATGAATTATTATTATACTTTAATATTTCTGCAAAGATGACGAGATTGATTAACGATGATTATTCAAATTTTATATTCAAAAATATTATCATAAAAATCATTATGAAATATGCATATCTTTGATTTACATGAAAATATTAGTTTATTTGGGTAAAAATTTATTTCGCCCAAATTAATTTATTTACCCAAAAAGGTAGGTATTATGAAATGGGAGATTGTGAAATGCAAATGGAATTTTTCGCATTGATCAAATTTGAAATTAATAACACTAAAAATTTTGTAATTATATTTATTTCATATCTCATTTGCTTTGTTATTTATGAATTGGAATTTGGAAATATGAATTTAAACATTCTGTAAATATTGATTTAAACATGGAAATATTCAATCCAAAAACATCATGAATACTTGAATACTTGAATTCAGGGAATTCAGTAATACAGTAAGAATTCAGATATTCTTAAATTTTATAACTGATTCTTATGTACCGTCAAAAAAATAAATATATTTGTTATGTTAATTCTACTAATTAATTAATGGGCAAAATTATAGTGGTGTCGTATAATTAATATAATTCCCATTTCTCTCTCTCCCTTCCCTCTCTTTTCTCTCTCTCTTATTCATTATCTTTTATTAATTTATGAGACAATTTTACTTCTTTTTATCCATCTATTTTCTAGCATGTAAAAAACTAATCATATAATGCTAATATTTCAAATATGAAGAAAAAATAAGAAATTAAAAATACAAAGTAAGAAATCATATAATTAAAATAGAAATACTTATATCAATCAAAAATTAAAATGAATTTGATAAGAAAAAAAAGAACGATTAAATTAAAATAAATATATTATCAATTGATAATGAAAAAAAAGAACAATTTCATAACAATTTCAAATCATTAAATTCATCAACCATTGAACGAATCGTCAAACATAAATCGTAAATTCAAAAGGTCAAAGGTTAAAATGTATTACAATAACATTTAGTTTACTTAAGTATTACTTACTTAAATGATGATGTTTTACCGGCAGCTAATAATCGACATACATGTTTCGATTGTTGCATTCTTTTCAATACATATACTTCCATTTTTAAAATTTCATCATCTTTTGATTTCATCAATGGTTCTACTTTCATGGCAGCCTTCTGTATGCCAAAAAAGTTCAAAGTTCATAGTTCAAAAAAATGAAGAGTTCAAAAAATAAAAATCACTGCTTTTATTTGATCAATTATTGTTTGTCAAATAAGTTTGATCAATTCAGAATAGATTATTTTTTTTTGAACTCTCATTTTTTTGAACTATGAACTTTGAACTTTTTTGGCATACAGAAGGCTGCCATGAAAGTAGAACCATTGATGAAATCAAAAGATGATGAAATTTTAAAAATGGAAGTATATGTATTGAAAAGAATGCAACAATCGAAACATGTATGTCGATTATTAGCTGCCGGTAAAACATCATCATTTAAGTAAGTAATACTTAAGTAAACTAAATGTTATTGTAATACATTTTAACCTTTGACCTTTTGAATTTACGATTTATGTTTGACGATTCGTTCAATGGTTGATGAATTTAATGATTTGAAATTGTTATGAAATTGTTCTTTTTTTCATTATCAATTGATAATATATTTATTTTAATTTAATCGTTCTTTTTTTTTCTTATCAAATTCATTTTAATTTTTGATTGATATAAGTATTTCTATTTTAATTATATGATTTCTTACTTTTGTATTTTTAATTTCTTATTTTTCTTTTCATATTTGAAATATTAGCATTATATGATTAGTTTTTTACATGCTAGAAAATAGATGGATAAAAAGAAGTAAAATTGTCTCATAAATTAATAAAAGATAATGAATAAGAGAGAGAGAAAAAGAGAGGGAAGGGAGAGAGAGAAATGGGAATTATATTAATTATACGACACCACTATAATTTTTGCCCATTAATTAATTAGTAGAATTAACATAACAAATATATTTATTTTTTTGACGGTACATAAGAATCAGTTATAAAATTTAAGAATATCTGAATTCTTACTGTATTACTGAATTCCCTGAATTCAAGTATTCAAGTATTCATGATGTTTTTGGATTGAATATTTCCATGTTTAAATCAATATTTACAGAATGTTTAAATTCATATTTCCAAATTCCAATTCATAAATAACAAAGCAAATGAGATATGAAATAAATATAATTACAAAATTTTTAGTGTTATTAATTTCAAATTTGATCAATGCGAAAAATTCCATTTGCATTTCACAATCTCCCATTTCATAATACCTACCTTTTTGGGTAAATAAATTAATTTGGGCGAAATAAATTTTTACCCAAATAAACTAATATTTTCATGTAAATCAAAGATATGCATATTTCATAATGATTTTTATGATAATATTTTTGAATATAAAATTTGAATAATCATCGTTAATCAATCTCGTCATCTTTGCAGAAATATTAAAGTATAATAATAATTCATTTTTAAACTTGAACACAACCCTAACCATAGACATAATTTTAAAATTTTAAATTAGACAAAGCGTCTGTTGTTAAGTTCAATTTGATGATGATTTATGCATTTATAACATTTTACACATTTAAACAGTTTTACGATGGAAGGAGAAAGAGAGGAAAAAAAAAAGTACAAAATAATAGTTTAAAAAAAAATATGAAACAAAAAAAGAAAGAAGAAAAGAAATGAAAAAAGATAAAGGAAAATGCTATACATTTAAAAATTATTTTAATAAAATTTAAAATAGAATTATGCAAAATGAGAAGAAAAGAAATAACAAATTTAAACAAAAAAAAAAAAACAACATAAAATATGAAGGAAAAGAAAAAAACACCGAAAGAAATAACATACTTATTAATATTTATTATTTCACTGAAAAATAATTTTAAAATTAAAATAAAAAAAATATTTCAAATATTTTACTTAATATTAGTAAATATCAGTTGTGAATGAAATATTAAATTTTTGATGAAAAAAAATTTAGACTAATAAGATAAAAAAAAAAAATATTTGTTAAAACTATGATAAACAGTATCGAGAATTTTCCAATAAAAAGCATCAAGAATTCTAGCAATTTTAATAATTTAGTTTCAAATAATTAAATTTTATTGATTTAATTGAAAGTTTAATATTGTAATAGAATAAAATTTTGAAATATGATAATAAGTAAAATTTTGTATGATATGATTTCTTAGTATCAATATTATCTAATATTCTAATTTCCAATATCAAATTCAATTAATTGATAAATTATAGTTTTTTGATAATGTCATTATTGGGGAAAGAATTATCGGATATTAGAAGACGATTACATGATCGTAAAATGTCTATAGGAAGTGTTTTAAAAATTGGACTACAATCAACAGCAGTAATAAAATATTTCCTTAACAAAAATTATCTTTAAATAATCGTAATAAGAAAAAAAAATATTTCTTTTATAATTTGAAATGAAATAAAGCAAATTAAATTTTATTATCAATTAATTAAAAATTAAATTAAACTCTAAATTAATCTAAAACTTAATTAAAAATTAAATTAAACTCTAAATTGATTGGAATGGATTAAATTGAAATAAAATTTAATGGAGAAATTAATAAGCATAAAATGAATGAAAAAACATTCAGGCAATACATGATTTGCATAAAGTTGGCTTCATACATCGTGATGTTAAGCCAAGTAATTTTGCAATGGGTCGAGATGAAAAAGCCAATATAGTATTTATGTTTGATTTTGGCCTAGCTCGACAAATTATGTTCCGGACAAGGATGGAAAATTGAAACTTCGTGAAGCCAGGAAAAAGGTTTCAATTTTTTTTTTTTTAAACTATCCATTTGTTCTGATTCATTTTGGAATATAAATTAAAAAAAAAAAAATTAGTAATGGAAGAAATATATTGCATTGATACTTCCCGTATGATTTTGCATGAGAATTAATTTATAAATAGAAAATGAAAAAAGGAAAAAAAAATTAATTTTAAAATTTGAAAAATTATCAAAAGACTTAATATTTAAAATTGAAATTGCAAGCCAAGCGTTATGCAATTAAATTACTATTTAATTTGCCACTGTGAAATTATACGGAATTGCAATTTATTTAAAAAAAAAAATGAAAAGTAAATTTCTTTATATAAATACATTTTGACTCTCTCAGATTTGCTTCATTTTTCAAATATTTTTTTTGAAACATTTTTAAAGAAAATTTTTTATCGAAGAAATCTAATGAAAGCAATTTGATATTTTTTTTAAGAAAAATTTATAATTTTGCATGAGAATTAATTAATTCTTTTTTTATAAACAGTAAAAGGAAATTTAAGAAAAATTTAATTCTTTTCAATGCTGCAAATTATTGAGATTGAAAATTTAGTGAGATTTTTGAAAACTTTGTAAAATTAGAAATATTTTTGAAGCACTCAAATATATTTCAAAAAGATTTAATTACTAAAAAACAAAAAAAAAATTCGTTTGAAAACTTACAAAAAACGTCGTCTTTTTTTTTGATAGTTTTCTTTTTTTTGGAAAATAAACCTTAACGTATAAAATTAAATGAGTTTTAAATTAGAAAATGTAAAATTCTATTGTGCTGAATATTGGGCATTTAAAAAAAAATGATTAATAATTAATTTTTAATTGTTTGAAAAAAACAAACCTGAAATGTGTCGCATAAGAAATTATTTTAAATTTATTGCATTTCTCTGAATGTAATAAAATAACAAAATTGATTCTACAAAAAAATTTATTTTTTAAAAAAATTTCATCCTATGATTCTATAAAAATTTATTTTTAAAAAAAAAAAATTTCAAGAATTTTTTTTTTAAATTTGATAATTTATTAAATTTTTTTCTCAAAAAAAAAAAAAATTTTATTAACAATAAAAAGTAAATTATAATTTCGCTTATGTTATTGAATAATTTTTTAGAATCAATTTTTTGTTTTTATTTAATAAAATTTAGGTAGCATTTCGTGGTACGGTACGATATTGTTCGTTAAATGTACATTTTTAGGTAGCATTTCGTGGTACGGTACGATATTGTTCGTTAAATGTACATTTTTAGGTAGCATTTCGTGGTACGGTACGATATTGTTCGTTAAATGTACATTTTTAGGTAGCATTTCGTGGTACGGTACGATATTGTTCGTTAAATGTACATTTTTAGGTAGCATTTCGTGGTACGGTACGATATTGTTCGTTAAATGTACATTTTTAGGTAGCATTTCGTGGTACGGTACGATATTGTTCGTTAAATGTACATTTATATCGTGAACAGGGAAGACATGATGATTTATGGAGTAGGAATAATAATTTGAAATTTCATTTAAATTAAAATTAGATAAAGATGCAATAAATAATATTTACTTGTAAGAAAATATTTATTTCAATGAATATAATTTCATATATTTTGCTGAATAATTATTTCAAACATTTAGTTTCA